>CM024239.1:70032677-70124325 GCA_013421045.1 Propylea japonica | reverse complement strand
ATGGAAAAGAAGGGGAAGTTTCTGTGTCGAGCGCCAACATTAGTACCAGCCTTCACTTCGGGACTTCCCGGTTGAAACGGGGATTGATCGATCCCAATTGCAGCACGAAACTCCCGAGAATTTAACTAGTGTGAGTTTGAATTCTGACGTTCTCTCAGTGAAAGAAATGGCCCCAAAAAGAAAAATACTCACTCTCAAACAAAAATTGAGATAATTGGAGTGTACAATAAGAGAAAATTGAGTGTACTGAGTGTCCATATTAGAATTGAGATTTCTGATTGATATTCAGGAAAAAAATGAGACAAACAAAAATTCAGGAATTTTTTCATAATTAAAGTGTCTGTTTTTCATCAAAATTTTTGTTTATTCCAATGATTCCTCACATTAATTTCAGTTAGAGTTTAATTTGAAAAATGTTTCTTTCTTATACCTTTATATGTATTGATTTTATGTTCAATATTCTACAATTATATTTCCATCAATTTTTTTTGTACATATGTATTTCTTTTAAGCGGACACCCCTCTTGAACGGACACCATTGGGCGGTCCCGTGAGTGTCCGCCCATGGGAGATTTCACTGTAATTCTGTTTGTTAAGTTGTCGAAGTAGACTTCTTTGCTTGGTTTGCGTCTTGCATTACGTGAAGATCACATTTTGGTAAGATGAATGAGTCTATATCTTAAATATTTCTCCTCGGGTGTCTCCAAGGTTCTCATCTTGGCCCTCTCATTCTCATTATTTATATCTGGGATCACTTTCATCTTGTGTTTACTGAAATTTTAAGAAATATTGAGTGCTGCAACAGCAAAGATAGGTTTCAATCAACCAATTCATGTTCTTACTATTCGATTCATAGGATACAAATTATTTTGTTCCATCATATCACGCTCGTTGATTATAATAATAATAATAATAAATCTCTTTATCCACAATGGCCTCAGTTAATTACAAAAGAAAAAAAACATGAAAACAAGTTGGAACAGCGTCACAGTGTCTGCCGCATCAATTCGAGCTCCATCCCCAATCTGACATAGAGTAGGGCTCCAATTCCAGCAACATCTTTATATTCTTCGCTTGAATATCTTTGATCATCTATTCTCTGAACATCCGATGGCAAATCATTAAAAAGTTTGACACATCGATATTCTAACTGTTTTTGAGAAATTGCTAGCTTGCATCTGGGCAATATATTATTATTTCTTCTTTTTCTATATGGATTTTAATTTTTGAGATGTTCAAATAGATGTTTATTTTTATGTAAAAAAAGTAGACACTCTTGAATGTACAGACCATACAGAGTTAGGATACCAGTCTTCCTAAACCACCCCCTACAGGACTGCTAAAACTCAGAGAGTTCAGTATTCTTACTGCTTTCTTTTGAAGAACAAACAATGGATCTAAATTTCCAGCCCCATAAAATACCAAGCCAAAACGCAATCTGGATTCAATAGTTGCACTGTATACTGTTTTCAAGATATCTTTACTCAAATATTTAGCCCCATTCTGAAACCATATAGTGAAGTTCCAATCTTTTCAGATACTTTTTGTATGTGGAATTTCCATTTCAGTTCATCATCCAAAACCCTTCCTAGGAAATTTGTTTGTCTTGAAATTTGAAATATGGTGTTGTTCAAATTACATTTCCAGGGGTATCTTGTGATCCAGTAGGTTGAAACAGCATAATCTTTGTTTTTTCTTCATTCAATTCAGGCCAAAGGTCTTTGACTATGAGTATGCTGGTATCATCAGCATATTGAACGTTTGTTGTTTGATGTAGTTCGTCTGTGTTTCCATAGTCATTCAAATATATTAAAAAGAACAACGGACCTCCAATACTTCCCTGTGGTAAGCCCAGCTTAAATTCTTGTGGGTCTGATCTGACCACTTTACCTTTTACTCTTATTTCAACCAACTACGTTTCTTCCCTGAAAATAGGACTTGACCCATTTAACGCGGGGCCATAAATCCCATATTTCTGGAGTTTCTCAAATAGTTTTTCAGGCTTAAGACAATCATATGCTTTTGTCAGGTCCAAGAATATACCCATAGCTAATTCCTTATTTTCAAATGCTTTTATGATGTTATTAATGTATTGGTATGTAGCTGTTTGGATTGGTTTTCCTTTTTGGTATCCATGCTGACTGTCTTTGAGAGGAGCAGTTCTGATTAAAAATTCCATTATCTGATTACAATAAGCCATTTCAAAGATCTTTGAAAACTGCACAAAATGCTGATAGGTCTTTAATTTGTGAAATCTAATTTACTACCCTTTTTTAAAACTGGCTTGACTAGCGCTCTTTTCAATTTTTCTGGGAAACATTCCTTGCTTTAATGAGTTATTTACAATGTATTTCAAAGGTTCCATTATTTGTTCGGTTGTTTGCTTCAACATGTGTTTGAGACATCATCTATTTCACTACTAGTTTTATTTTTAAGTGATTTGAAAATGTTTCTAAGGTGAAAGGATTTATCACTCTTTCATATACTCTGCCTGTGTATCACTTCTTGGTATTTTCATGGTAGATGTTACATTCACATAATATTCATTCAGTTCGTTAGCTGTTCTTTCAGGGTTGTTACTTGTTGGGAACTCAGTATGCACATTATTCTGCCTCAAAGATTTTACTATAGACCACATTGCCTTATTCTTATTGTCGGAGTTTCTAATTATGTTATCAAAATTCTTTTTTTTTTTTTACTACAAGCAGAGCTGAATCATATTCCTTTTTTTACTTTTTTGTACTGCTCTATGTAATTTCATTCGTTTGGCTTAGCACCAAAAGTACATCAATTTTTCCTTTATTTCTTGAATATTTTTATTTGTTTCATTTCTTGGACTTTTCCTTTCTTGATTGGAACTTTTTTAACTGGGCACGCCATAACCTCCACCAGATTTGCCCGGAATCTCTTGCTCTGAGATATTATATCTGGTGGGACCGTCACAATAGTTTGATTATTGTATGGGTAGGTGAAACCCCAGTAAGTCCAGGAGTGTTTCTCTGGAAGATTATTCTATTGAGGTTCTAACGCTTATTTTAGAATCTGTGGTAGTACCCAGTTAATTTATATCGAAATTATTTACAATTTTTTTACTTCACTCCTCTCCAAACTTCACATTGGCATTAACTTTTGGTTGTTTCTTCGGTGTACAGGTTTGCATATCAACATCGGAACATAGGAAATTCAATGCGAGCAGTTGACCAGTGCTATAATGGAAAGGTTCACGTGATTCGTTACTCTCTGAATAAACACCTGCTGGAATAACGTAGTTTGGTCTCTTTCTTATCGTTGGTAGGGGCTTAATCGAGCAGTAAGGTAATGAACTTGCAGTACTCGCATCTAGTAATACGCGCAGCCTCAAGCATTTACTGGAATGCGTCGGACTGCTCGTGTTAGTCGATTTGAGAGAGACAACCATATTATTTGTTCATTGGACCATCCATCGCGTCAAACGAAACATTGTATGTATTGTATGAAAATATGCCCAGTATAGCACTGTTCAACTGCACGGCAAAATTCTCTCTCTAATGCATTGAATATCGTATGTTTCCAATATGAATTTCCAAACCTGTATATGTCGGTTGTTTTGTTAATATAATATAAAGTTAATTCAGTCACATGGTCCATTTGATCACTTATACGATGAAATGGAATGAACATTGATCATAAGTTTTTATTTTTTCTGAGAAAAGTATCGATTGTCTCGAAATTTTGCAGGAGCCTTTTTTTCTCTGGAATTGAATGGGAAACCATAAGTGAATTTGGTTTTTCGAAAATCTATTCCACGAAAATCGTTTTTGAACGAAAATCATAGGGAGTTTTTATTTCCAACTCAAAAAAAGTAGAGAAGTAGACAAAGGACACCGCACATTTTGTATGAGAATTGGCTCCCGGTGGATTTGGCTGAAAATTTGATATGATGTTCTACTAATCCTTCTGATCAAATGTCTAAACAGTGACGAAGCTGAAAAATGCATACTTCTAGGAGTTTTTAGTGATTTTTTGTATCCATTATGGCTTACGTATTATGGGAATTGGCTCCCGTGGATTGGCTGAAATTTGATAAAATGTTCTACTAATCCTTCTGATCAAATGTCTCCACAGTCACGAAGCTGAAAAATGCATACTTCTAGGAGTTTTTAGCGATTTTTGTATCCATTATGGCCTACGCATTACCGTTCACACAGAAATGTTTGAAAATATTTCGAATTGACAGAATCTGCTTTCAATAATTACGAAATATTCTCAACATTTCTGTGTTGAACGGTATACGTAAGCCATAATGGATACAAAAAATCGCTAAAAACTCCTAGAAGTATGCATTTTTCAGCTTCGTGACTGTAGGAACATTTGATCAGAAGGATTAGTAGAACATCATATCAAATTTTCAGCCAAATCCACCGGGAGCCAATTCCCATACAAAATGTGCGGGGTCCTTTATGTGAGTAACATCTACTAAGTGCTTCATAGTAGGTATGTATAGTATTAAACTCAGTGTTTTTAAGAAGCCGTAAAAATTTAAAAACTGACAACTCGTCATCGCCTCGAAAGGGGGGGTCGATTTCGAAAAAAATTATATGAACTACCCCATGCTATTTTCATCGAGGAATCATCTCCCAAAGTCCCTCATATTTGTTTACTTACAATTATTTCAATTATTGTTTCTGATGAGCAGAATAATAGTATATTATTCGATGAGCGGTAATGCAGGTCAAAACACACTTGATGAATTACACCACTCGCCCGATTTCGAAAAAAATTTATATGAACTACCCCTGCTTATTTTCATCGAGGAATCATCTCCCGAAGTCCCTCATATTTGTTTACATACAATTATTTCAATTATTGTTTCTGATGAGCAGAATAATAGTATATTATTCGATGAGCGGTAATGCAGGTCGAAACACACGCAGATGAATTTTGCACCACGAGCCGTTAGGCGAGTGGTGTAATTCATCAAGTGTGTTTTGAGCATTACCGCGAATTGAATACTATACTTTATCCACGACTTCTTCAGTGAAATTCGAATTAATCTGCATTTAAAAAATTTTGAACGTTGTCAAAGGTGTTGAAACATTTCGTCCAACCGTCAAACCTCTGTACTCTGTGGTCGGGAATCAAATCAGAGTCTCTAACTAATCAAATCAAGTACTTTCGCAACTTCAAAAATTACGTTTTCCAAAAATAAATCTGGAATGAATCGCTAGAACGTTATCTTGATGGCTGAAATAGATTTCCGGATCGATCCTACTTTTTATTAATTTTTTTGTAAGCAATTTCATTTTTATTAGCGGGTGTTATGGGCGGGTGTTATTATAACACTAGCTTTTCGGTTCATAGACATGTCTACGGTTGTGTTATAGCTACTATTACGCATAGAAATTAGTTAATAATTGACATATACTCTATAGGAGTGGATAATAGTATATTATTCGATGAGCGGTAATGCAGGTCAAAACCGCAGATGAATTTTGCACAACGAGCCGTCAGGCGAGTGGTGTAATTCATCAAGTGTGTTTTGAGCATTACCGCGAATTGAATACTATACTTTATCCACGACTTCTTCAGTAAAATTCGAATTAATCTGCATTTAAAAAATTTGAACAGTTGTCAAAAGCATTGACAACATTTCGTCCAACCGTCAAACCATAAAATTTTGAACAGTTGTCAAAAGCATTGACAACATTCAGTGAACTCTAAAATAACTGGAACGGTTTCGCGATACAGCAAAAGTGAGGAAACTGAATGGAGAAATTGCGTCAATCCATCTCACCCTGAGCCGTGTCACTGCGTGCAAGTTTGACAACTGACAGCATATCGGAGGTATAACAACCCCGCTTTTCCTATGAAGAGAGAGATGGATTGACGCAATTTCTCCATTTCAACGCGACACACTTTCTGTCGAACTTTAGTACTACGACGCCGTTCCAGTTATTCTAGAGTTCACTGACAACATTTCGTCCAACCGTCAAACCATAGATTAACTAAAATTTTAGTTTGTCTATGCGTCAAACCTCTGTACTCTGTAGTCGGGAATCAAATTCGCAACTTCAAAAATTTACGGTTTTCCAAAAATAATCTGGAATGAATCGCTAGAACGTTATCTTTATGGCTGAAATAGATTTCCGGATCGATCCTACTTTTATTCATTTTTTTTAACAATTCCATTTTCCTAGGTATTTTTATTAGCGGGAGTTATGGGCGGGTGTTATATAACACTCGCATTCGGTTCATACACATGTCTATGGTGTGTTCTAGCTACTATTACACATAGAAATTAGTTTATAGGAGTGGATAAAGACATTTATTATTATTTTTATTCAACTCCCATTGCTGGACCGTTATCTTATATTGATCTTTGCGAAGCCCATATTAAGGCTCAGTCCCAGAAGAAATACATCAATAAAAACTAGAAACAGACATCATTCTGAACTTGTTTGAAGTTTCCCTGGTGCAAATCCACCTTTAGATCACGTGGAAATCATCTTGACCTTAACGAATCCCAGTTAATTAATCACTGTCAGGATCCGTCCGAATGGCACGGGCGGTTGAATGGACCGCGGACACTGATGTATCGTCCGCTCGACGCTATCTGCGTTCGCCGGTCGAGTAGGGGGCTCGCTTCCCCCCATGACGAGCCCCCCCGGTTCGCTACGGACTAAATGCAGATGATAATACAATCGGCCCGCGACAATGGTAAATGTAGCAGAGGCCGAACAATGGATTATTACGATTGATTACCGCGTATGCGTCTTTGTTCTGCGAATTAATGTTCCTCGTCAGCACTGGAGCAGGTTTTGCGGTCCTTCCGGTTGATAGCTGGTCGCCAGGGGGTCATTGGATGAGACCTTCGAAGTGGTAGATGGTTTGTAGGATTACTGGGGAAGTTATGGCTTTGATTGATTTTCATTCAAGCGTTTCGCAAATCGCTTGGTTAAAATCCATTACCGACTAATCAAAATCACGGAGTCATTTATCGAGGTATATGAACCTAAGCTGGGGATCTTTAAAGCCTAGGAAGTGAGCCTTCTATTCAACAGACAGATACTAGCAATCAGGGTTGTCGAAAAATGAACCTCAAGAAGGTGCAAGTTGACATCACACAGAAAGAAGTCACTATGTGATCCCTGGAACCACACTGCCAGAAGGATCTCTGCTGACCTGAGGTGCCGTAACACCATAACGCAACTGGCAAGAGGCACTAAAGTGACTCTACTATGGGTGCCAAGGCATTGTGGTGTTGAAGAAAATTAAAAATCCATGAACTTACAAAAAGAGCATCAAGGATAATACCTACAGGACCTAAGCTTTTCTGTGTGCTTGGAACAATATAAGGTAGCGGTTTAGTAATGGGAGCTGATAACAGAATAACACTTCTCAAACCTTTCCATACAATTGGGACGCTATACAACTTATCTGTAATAAGAAACACCAAACTGTAACCATCAAATGCATAATGTAACACCAGATGAAACATCTGCGACAGTAAAAACGGAATCGTTGCATTTTTCTATTCCAAACCGCTGTAGTAATGACCTGGAGAACAAGCAAACAGCCAACTTCTAGAAGACGTCTCTAATAATAATAATAATACCAACAAATACCATTTGTACTGCATGGGAAGGTTAGTAGATTATTTCTACAGGCTCTGGTGGACCAGAAGCAGAAACAGCTGACTCATGGTATGCTAGTGTTCAGAGCTGTCTGGCCTAAGACAATTAGTATGGGAAAACCATCCTGGATACCCAAAAGGTTACGGCAAGGTTACTTAGGAAATTGTCCTTTTTATCGACGCCATTAACGACCTCCTTGGGTTTTCATGAATGAATAGGCTTGAGAACAAAATATATACATGGTCGCAGTTCTCGGGAGGCTTGGCTAGTCATAACGCTCTCCAGTTCTAATAATAATAATAATATGGGACCCTACGGCACTGATCTGTTATAAGAAACACCTAACTGAAACCATCAAAATGTATAATGTAACTTCGATGGAATCCACCAGATGATACATCGGCGACAGTAAAAACGAAAGCGTTGCATTTTTCCTATTCCAAACCCGCTGTAGTAATGGCCTGGCGAACAAAGCAAACAGCCAACTTCCAGAAGACGTCTCCAAGAATAATAATTGTCTTCCCACTCGGGCGATTACAAGTCGAATATCCAGGCCCAAATGCAAATCACGCGGCAAAAACTAGTTTCCCGAACTCAATATAAGTTATCTCGGGTCTTGGCCATATCCGCACATCTGCAGGATACGCGAGTCAAATAACAGAATAACCCTCTGTAGAAACACTCTGTAGGTTTTGACCTACCTATACCAGAAAGATCCTGATGCTGTCACGAACCGAACTTCAGTGATGGTGGTTCTGCAGACGGGGTACTGTCGGTACAAATACCATTTGTACCGCATGGGAAAGTTAGTAGATGATATTTACAGGCTCTGTGGACCAGAAGCAGAAACAGCTGAACTCATGGTATGCTAGTGTCCAGAGCTGGCTGGCCTAAGAACAATTAGTATGGGAAAACCGTTCCAGGATACCCAAGAGGTAACGGCCAAGGTTACTGAAGAAGTTGTCGGTTTTATCGACGCCTTAACGACCTCCTTGGGTTTCCATGAATAAATAGGCTAAAGAACAAAAGATTACATGGACGCAGTTCTCGGAAGGCTTGCCTAGTCATAATGCCCTGCAGTTCTAATAATAATAGTATTGGGACCATACGGCACTGATCTGTTATAAGAAACACCAAACTAAAACCGTCAAAATGCATAATGTAACTTCGATGAAACCCACCAGATGATACATCGGCGACAGTAAAAAGGAAGCGTTGCATTTTTCCTATTCCAAACCGCTGTAGTAATGGCCTGGCGAACAAAGCAAACAGCCAACTTCCAGAAGACGTCTCCAAGAACAATAATTGTTTTCCCACTCGGGCGATTACAAGCCGAATATCCAGGCCCAAATGCAAATCACGCGGCAAAACTAGTTTCCCGAACTCATTATAAGTCATCTCGGGTCTCGGCCATATCCGCACATCTGCAGGATACACGAGTCAAATAACAGAATAACCCTCTGTAGAAACACTCTGTAGGTTTTAACCTACCTATACCAGAAAGATCCTGATGCTGTCACGAACCGAACTTCAGGTGATGGTGGTTCTGCAGACGGGGTACTGTCGGTACAAATACCATTTGTACCGCATGGAAAAGTTAGTAGATGATATTTACAGGCTCTGTGGACCAGAAGCAGAAACAGCTGAACTCATGGTATGCAGTGTCCAGAGCTGGCTGGCCTAAGAACAATTAGTATGGGAAAACCCTTCCAGGATACCCAAGAGGTAACGGCCAAGGTTACTGAGGAAGTTGTCGGTTTTATCGACGCCATTAACGACCTCATTGGGTTTCCATGAGTGAATAGGCTAGAGAACAAAAGATATACATGGTCGCAGTTCTCGGAAGGCTTGCCTAGTCATAATGCCCTCCAGTTATAATAATAATAATACTTTTGGACCATACGACTGATCTGTTATAAGAAACACCAAACTAAACCCTCAAAATGCATAATGTAATTTCGATGAAACCCACCAGATGATACATCGGCGACAGTAAAAAGGAAGCGTTGCATTTTTCCTATTCCAAACCGCTGTAGTAATGGCCTGGCGAACAAAGCAAACAGCCAACTTCTAGAAGACGTCTCCAAGAATAATAATTGTCTTCCCACTCGGGCGATTACAAGTCGAATATCCAGGCCCAAATGCAAATCACGCGGCAAAACTAGTTTCCCGAACTCAATATAAGTTATCTCGGGTCTCGGCCATATCCGCACATCTGCAGGATACGCGAGTCAAATAACAGAATAACCCTCTGTAGAAAACTCTGTAGGTTTTGACCTACCTATACCAGAAAGATCCTGATGCTGTCACGAATCGAACTTCAGGTGATGGTGGTTCTGCAGACGGGTACTGTCGGTACAAATACCATTTGTACCGCATGGGAAAGTTAGTAGATGATATTTACAGGCTCTGTCGACCAGAAGCAGAAACAGCTGAACTCATGGTATGCTATGTCCAGAGCTGGCTGGCCTAAGAACAATTAGTATGGGAAAACCGTTCCAGGATACCCAAGAGGTAACGGCCAAGGTTACTGAGGAAGTTGTCGGTTTTATCGACGCCATTAACGACCTCATTGGGTTTCCAGGAGTGAATAGGCTAAAGAACAAAAGATTACATGGACGCAGTTCTCGGAAGGCTTGCCTAGTCATAATGCCCTGCAGTTCTAATAATAATAATAGTATTGGGACCATACGGCACTGATCTGTTATAAGAAACACCAAACTAAAACCATCAAAATGCATAATGTAACTTCGATGAAACCCACCAGATGATACATCGGCGACAGTAAAAAGAAGCGTGGCATTTTTCCTATTCCAAACCGCTGTAGTAATGGCCTGGCGAACAAAGCAAACAGCCAACTTCTAGAAGACGTCTCCAAGAATAATAATTGTCTTCCCACTCGGGCGATTACAAGCCGAATATCCAGGCCCAAATGCAAATCACGCGGCAAAACTAGTTTCCCGAACTCAATATAAGTTATCTCGGGTCTCGGCCATATCTGCACATTTGTAGGATACGCGAGTCAAATAACAGAATAACCCTTAGGTTTTGACGTACGTATACCAGAAAGATCTTGCAGCTGTCACGAACTTCGGGTGATGGTGGTTCTGCAGACGGGTTACTATCGGTACAAATACCATTTGTACCACATGGGAAAGTTAATAGATGAAATTTACAGGCTCTGTGGACCAGAAGCAGAACAGCTGAACTCATGGAATGCTAGTGTCAAGAGCTGATTGGCCTAAGAACAATTCGTATGGAAAAACCGTTCCTGGGTACCCAAGAGGTAACGGCCAAGGTTACTAAGGAACTTGTCGGTTTTATCGACGCCATTAACGACCTCCTTGGGTTTCCATGAATGAATGGGCTAGAGAACAAAAGATATAGGTACATGGTCGCAGTTCTCGGAAGGCTTGCCTTGTCATAATGCCTTCCAGTTCTTATAATAATGATACTATTGGGACCATACGGCACTGATCTGTTATAAGAAACACCAAACTAAAACCATCAAAATGCATAATGTAACTTCGATGAAACCCACCAGATGATACATCGGCGACAGTAAAAAGGAAGCGTTGCATTTTTCCTATTCCAAACCGCTGTAGTAATGGCCTGGCGAACAAAGCAAACAGCCAACTTCCAGAAGACGTCTCCAAGAATAATAATTGTCTTCCCACTCGGGCGATTACAAGCCGAATATCCAGGCCCAAATGCAAATCACGCGGCAAAACTAGTTTCCCGAACTCAATATAAGTTATCTCGGGTCTCGGCCATATCTGCACATCTGCGGGATACGCGATGAGCTGCAGGAATGGAAGGGGCTCGCAGGCGGTTTCCCAGAGGACAGGACGGTCTTCTGGAGGAGCGGATTGTCGCCTGGACCGAAGCCGTTCGAATTAATTCAATTGCATGTTCTTGTTTAATTCCGATGAGTTAGTTGGTGTGAAGTGTATGGTTCGCTATCTTGCAAATAAATTAGTTCATTTGGGGACAGCACTGACTGGAGTCCATCAACCTTTCATCATACAAATAGATATATTTTTCTTGGCAGTCTTTATTCATCGTTTAATGATGTATGATGAAGGATAAAACAAAGGAGATTTATTAAGGTATTGTCTAACAGAAGTCAATGGGCCAAGTATGAATAATGTCAAATAGAGTAATTACACGTCAGAATTTACTGCTACGCAGCAAAGACTCAGAATACTCTCTGGAATTCCCAATAAGATTTTCAGGCTCATCATAGGGGCTCGTTCATAAGTTGTTTATCGTCTGCAAATGGAAAAATAATCAAGATTGCTAATTCAGTAGCGTTAGTTGTTATATTCTACTGGAAGAGACGCGCGTCATCCAGTTCTCTACACCCTTGGAAATAAGGCGTAGACACATTAAGGAAAGCAGACATTTTCTTATGGGTTGGTCAACTTACTGAAATAGATTATTTTTTTTTTATTTTTAGTAAGTTTCGAACTGTTTTTCGATGTGACTGCCAACCTGTTCAGGTTGCACAGTTATAGATGCTCTGTGAAGGAAATGATGAAGTCGATGAACATGCTAATAGTGCACCAAGAACACTTGTTGGACCTGAGCTTTTCTGTGGGCTTGGAAAAGCCCAATATAAGCAGCGATCCAGCAATGGTAGTTGAATAACAGAATAACCCCCTGGAGAACCACTTCTGGACTTACTCAGACCAAAAAATTCGTGATGATTCCACCTACCCATACCAGACAGGTCAGGTGGGACACCTGACAGAGAACTGTCGGTGCAAGTATCATTTGTGCCGTATGGAAAAGTCAAGCTTTGAGATTTGAAGGCTTTGTGGATCAGAAGCAGAAACAGCTGAACATAAGGTATGCTAGGTTCCAACTAGCTTACCTAAGAACAATTCATGTGGAGAAATTGGTTCTGGATACCCAAAAGGAAACGGCCGAGGCTCCTAAGGAGGTTGACGGTTTGATCAACGCTATTACACCTCCTTGGGTTTCCATGAATGAGTGTCTGGGTTCCCGGCCATTCGGGGATCAGAGGAAACGAAGAGGCCAATACACTTGCCAAAGAGGGCGCACGAATGTCACTCATTGACCCAGAACCCTTCAGTGGTATATGTAAATGTACCTGAATTTCTCGAGAAGAAGAAATGCCGACAGGGAAGAACTCTGACGGAGATCCAAAAGATATCTGGATCTTGGTAAGAAACAATAACATCTCCTCACAGGCTTTCTTACAGCAATCTTTCACCTCAGGAAGCACCTGTTGAGGATGGGTTTATCGGACATTGACGAGTGTAGGTTCTGTGGGGAGGAGGAAGAAATCCCCATTCACCTAGCCACGGAATGCTTTGGCATTGCGCCTAAGGAGAGAATGCCTTGGGCGAGAAACTTGTAAGAGTGAGGAACTAGCCTCGTTAAAGCCTTCACAGATATTGGATTTCATCAGATCTCTGGAACTGGGAGGCGAGCTGTGAAGGGTGTGGTCAGAACAGCTCTGTAAGGGGGCACAATAAACATAAACCTTGAGGTCGCAGTGATCCGTAACCCCTTTCTCAAACTAAACTGAACTAGTGGTTTACCGCTCCCCTATTCCGGTACTATCGTCTGTCATAAATAATTCTGTCAGTTTGGCAACCTTGTCTGTTAGTATTCACATTTTCATTTCGATTTGACGTTCATAAACTGAATTATTTCAATGATTTGATGGCAGTTTATTGTTGCTTAAGGCTATTCCGTTAATTATAGCTAGGGCAAAATTATCGGACACTGACTAGTATAGGTTCTGTGGGGAAGAGGAAGAACCCCCCATTCAGCTAGTCACGAAATGCTTCGGCATTGCGAGCCTAAGGAGAGAATGCCTTGGGCGAGAAACTTGTAAGAGTGAGGAACTAGCCTCGTTGAAGCCATACAGGTTTGGAAATTCACATCTGAAACATACGATATACAATGCATCAGACAGAGAATTCTTCCGTCCAGTTGCCCAGATGAATAGTCGAGTCAATCACTTGCTGTAACACACTGAGTTCAGTTGTCTTACTTCTTTATTCTAGTCTTGTCTCTCTCTTATCGTTTAGAGGAGCGTAATTCTTTAGTATGGTAGGCAACAGTGAATACTTGAATCGATTATTACGGGCAGCCTGACAAATTAAAAATTCTATACGTGTAGTTCGGGTTCCCTACCATACTGCGATAAGAGAGAGACGAGACTAGGTTATCGCAGTAAGACAGTTGAATTCATTCAGTTATCGCACTTCATTATCTCGCCTATTCATCTGTGTAACTGTAGGGAAGAATTCTCTGTCTGATGCATTGTATATCGTATGTTCTCGATGTGAATTTCCAAATCGGTATATTGGATTTCATCAGATCTCTGGAACTGGAAGGCGAGCTGTGGAGGGTGTGGTCAGAATAGCTCTGTAGGGGGTACAATAGACCTTGAGGTCGCAGTGAACTGTAACCCTTTTTCAACTATAAACTATAGATATGAATGAACGAAAGATCCACATAGTCGCAGTTCCCGGAAGGGTAATATAGCCATAACGACCGCAGTTCTAAGAAAAGTAATAAGCTCGAACTGTACAAGAACTGTTGTTGGAACAAACCTTTCACCAGGATCCTGGAAGATCTGATGCGGTCCTGTTAGAGGCAATGGTAGGAGGTTGTCCTTATGATTGATTATAATACTCGAAGCGGCATTGTCACGTCTGACATTTACTCACTCCTCCATTGAATAAGACAAATGTGCTCTGAAATCCGATTAGGCGAATTACAATGTCGTCAGCCACCTGATTTTCATGTCCGCACTTTTGAGCGAAATTAGACGTCTAATCAAGCTGAAATTGGTTTCACAACAGACATGGTGTGGTGAGTGAACAGCCAATTTTAAGACGATTATTCCTTATTTCTCTCTTCTTTAGATAGCAATAGGGACAGTTTTAACCGACTCAGAAAAGATGGTCTGTTTTAATCTCGGATTTATTTATTTATCTCCATTCATTTGATTAATGTACCCTACATAATTAATATCATAGAAGAAGTACTGCCTGAGAGGATAGCTGTGTGCTAACATCCTTTCAGAAAACTGGCACTACTGATCAAAATAAATTACACATTAGGTACTAATAAATAATAATAATAAATGGGAATAGATCAGGGAAGAGGCATGAAAAATTTTGAGATTTGAAGTGAAATCAATTTTTGATATCTTCGTTCAATTTAGAAACTTTTTTGACTTCTGTATTCTTTTCGTATCTTCTATTTTGGGCATATACAGGGTGTTCCTAAATTGAACGTACAAACGAAAAGCGGAGATTCCTTATAAGTGAGTTTAAGAAGAAAGTCCCATAAACATGGGCCGCAAACGTTTCGTTTTCGAGATACAGAGTGTTGAAGTTTGAATTTTTTTCAAGTTTTTTTCTCATAGTATCTATAGTTCGCAAGATATTCAACTGAAATTTGGCATGGATATTACATTTGAGAGTTCTCACCACGTGACATGGCTGTTTCGATAGAAGATCTACAGGGTGATATTTTTTCTGGAACACTGCCAACTGTTCTTCTGCAGAACTTTTTTTGGTGAGCAACTGTTAATTTGAAAAAATGTAAAAGATGCTTTGTTCTTATACTAAACTTTTTGGTCTCTTGTAGTTTTGTCGTATCTACCAACGCTTCGAGAAAAATTTTTTTTAACGATTCTCTCGAAATCCTCGTGAAAATCCAAATTATGATGGAAAGGCCACTTTGTAGCTGTGGTGAATGAACTCATTGTCAGTTTTATGGAAATTTTCCTGATTTGTAGCGATGATTCATAAAGATTCGATAAACTCGTATAATAGTCCGAGAGCTGGCACGAATTTTTGGGTAGGTATTTGAGGCAAGCTGAAAACTTGTCAGATTACTCTCTTATTATATACCAACTCGGGATTGCAGACCTGGCTGGTGAGTAGCGGGGCTAAATCAACCCCTACATTTTTAATGGCCTGGCAGGTAGAAAGCCCTACCGAAATGATCTGTCTTTTTGGGAATCTTATTTTTTAGTTATAAGTAACACTCCATTAAAATTTCAAGCTGCCAAATAATTTGATCAGGGTTTTAACATTGCCAGACGCGTGCAAAAATATGTTGCAAAAAATTATAAAAAATGTTTTTGAGGCAGCTTGAAATTTTAATGGAGTGTTACTTATAACTAAAAAATAAGATTCCCAAAAAGACAGATCATTTCGGTAGGGCTTTCTACCTGCCAGGCCATTAAAAATGTAGGGGTTGATTTAGCCCTGCTACTCACCAGCCAGATCTGCAATCCCGAGTTGGGATATAATAGGAGAGGCATCTGACAAGTTTTCAGCTTGCCTCAAATACCTACCCAAAAATTCGTGCCAGCTCTCCTACTATAATCAACACATCTTTTTGATTAAAACTTTAACACCCTGTATCTCGAAAACGAAACGTTTGCGACCCCATGTTTACGGGACTTTTTTTCTTAAACTCACTTAAGGAATCGTTTGTACGTTTAATTTAGGAACACCCTGTATATCGAGTATTTCCATTATTTTTTATATTTAGCGAATAACATACAATCGTTCAATAATTTTTTACTCGAAAACGTTTAGAGAAACGAAAAAATCACAGGAGTCGAAAGAGTTTTTGAATTGAACGAATATACCAAAAATTGATTTTACGCTGATCAGTGGCGTACCGCAAAAAAGTTTGAGAGGGATAAAGGGGACATGGCTCCGGAAAAGAAAACACCCTGTAGATTCTAGTTAAGATTCAGGACGTGCAATGATGGAGACTGTTGAAAATAGCTCGCATTCCAAATTTGGACTGAATATCTCTAAAACTACAGGAGTTATGAAAAAAAACCAATTTTGTTCTGGAAATTTCAACACTATACCACTGGTTAGTGTTTTAGTTTCTTTGTGGGTACACGTCATTAGATTACACATCAAAAAGCGATATTTGATTATTATTAAAATCAATCCCAAAACTGAATTGAAGAAGAATACTTTGAAACGTTCTGGAAAGAAACCTGGTGCATTTAGGTTTTTATAGAGTACTGAGGCAATACTCAGATGATATGTGATGCATAATTTTTTCGAACTCACCTGAATATGTATAAAAACGGAAATTCAAGTGGCATATAGTTGCATTTAGCGAGTTTAACAGCACTCTAACCTACCATTTAGCGCATCAGACAGCGAGCAACGGACAAATGAATTTATAAATGTAATACAATAAAAATTAACCAGCATAACGCCTGACAATCGTCCGGTAATAAGCCTGGGCTCTGAAGCGAAATTTGTATCGTTTTAATGGTCCTTGTGTTTTTCGCAAATTGACTCGCAAGGGTTGTATTTCACGGTAGTTGGACCGTTTTAGTCCACTTATAATAATTGTGAAATACGGCTTCAGTGTATGTCGCCCCTCCAACTTCGAATGCATGCAGTATCGGGAGCAAACGGGATCTCTGGTTCTACAAACTGGACTCACTCTGTTTACGATGGCTATTTTAGGATTGGTAGAAAATTCGAGAGTTATCAACGAGTTCTAAAGTCATAAACTCTAGTGATATGTATATAAAACACAAATGATCTTTTACTCACTTCATCTATTTGTCAACTTATGCTTGTACACAGTTAACAGCTGTCTTTCAAAGACTGCAGGCAAAAAAAGTCCATATAAACATGGATCCGTAAAATCTTCGTTATGGAGCTACAGGGTCTTTTCCAGAGCTATGTCTCCTTTTTCCCTCACACAAATTTTTGCGGTATGCCACTGGTCAGCCGGTGAAAGTTTGGTTGTTGTGAAGCACCTTGTCGGACCGCAATAAAGAAATTGGTGGAAAATTCGAGCTGTTGGGACAAGTTAGTGATGTGAAGAATAAAACCCGTGCACGTCGCTCAAGAACAGCCGAGAATATTGCTGCTATAGCTGAAAGTGTTGAAGAAAACCCAGGTTTGGCCATTCCTCATCGTTATTTAGAATTAGGCATTCCACAAACGCCATTACACCGTATTTTGCATGAAGATTTGGGTCTTAAGGCTTAAAGCTCAGTTAACACAAGAACTCACGCAGGCCGATCATCAACAACGTCGTGTCTTTGCTGATTGAGTCGTTGTGAAATGCATGAAAATGATCCGGTATTCCATCGAAAAATCATCTTGAGTGATGAGGCCCATTTCTACCTCGGTGGCTTTGCAACAAGAAAATTGTCGCATTTGGGACTCGGAAAACCCAAGAGTTATGTTGAAAAGCCTCTCTATCCTCAACGTGTGACTGTTTGGTGTGGTTTAAGGTGCGGCGGAGTCATTGGGCCTTACTTTTCCGAAAATGAGGCTGGAGCAACAGTGAACGTGAAAGAGAAGGTCTACGCCAATAGCCCAGAGTCGATTCAAGACCCCAAAGATGGAATTCGTGAGGCTATCAAGGATGTAGGGCAGCCACTTTGCGATTTTTGTTTTGGAAAATTTCATTAAAAGGATATAAACATCCGATCAGTCATATTGAACAATGGCATTTTCTTTGAATATCAAATAACACCTCTTATTGGAAAACCCTTTGGATGGGAATGGAGCTTCTAACCATACTAAGTCGTAAATACAGAATTCAGCAACCTTCCAGATTCCTCTTCCATAAAGGTGATCATAAACGAGCAGATGCTCCTGTAGGGAGATCGACGACGCTGACAGACGAGCTGCACTCACTCAAAACCATAACGGAACGACGGCAACGAAATATGGCGAATGCAAATGTGCAATTTCGATTCATCCATTCGGATACACCTGTGCGATACGGAGCGGCTCGTATTCGCGATTCGGAACACACTCCCGACCATAATTGCCCCGAAAATGGCCGTTCGAAGCGTTTTAATGTTGTTGCGCTCCAGAGGAACGAGCTGAATGGCATCAGTTCGGCGGCTAGCAATATGCACAAAGCGAAAGATAAAAATTGATAGGGCAAAAAAGTACACGGGGGTAAGGGTAATGAAATGAGTTTTTCCACGGTCACAAAGAGCTCACCGAGTTGGGAAATTTCTCCTTCCGTCTGGATAAGTTTAATGTTTCTACCGAGGCTGGTTTGTGCGGTTGAGGCTGAACTTATTGTCTGGTCATTGAAGCTCCACCGGGTGGCACAAAAAACTCAAAGTTCGCTAATTAGGTTGTGAAGTAGATTGTTCGATTATGAATTGGCGGATTCATTTCTTGATAGTAGTTGGGCCGGCGTGGTTTTCATGATAATAACTGCAAGGGACTGGCAGGATCGCCATGTGATTTACCCAGCTAGGGTTGATCCGTCTGAAATCACTACAGATAAACATTACTCAATTCAGTAATGTGATGAGTTCGCTGATTAGGTTGTGCAGTGTTATTCGATTATGAATTGGCTAATTGCTAATAATCAGATACTCATACCTTCATATAATCACCGATTGGTGTTCTCGATGGATAGTTTATAGTTTTAAAAGGGGTTACAGTTCACTGCGGCCCCAAGGTCTATTGAGCCCCTACAGAGCTGTTCTGACCACACCCTTTACAGCTCGCCTTCCAGTTCCATGAAATCCAATATCTGTGAAGTCTTCAACAAAGCAAGTTCTTCACTCTTACAAGTTTCTCGCCCAAGGCGTTCTCTCCTTAGGCTCACAATGCCAAAGGATTCCGTGACTGGTTGAATGGGGGTTTCTTCCTCCTCTCCACAGAACCTACACTCGTCAGTGTCCGATAAACCCATCCTCGACAGGTACTTCCTGAGGCGACAGTGTCCTGTGAGAAAGCCAGTGAGGAGGTGTAATTGTTTCCTACCAAGATCCAGATATCATTTGGATATTGCTGTTTCAAAGTTCCGAAGGAACTTAGTGGAATGATCCATCCCTGGGAGATTCCACCAGAGTTTTTCCCTCTCGGCTTTCTCCTTCTCCAGAAACTCCTTTTATAGGTACAATCACCTATACCACAGAAGGATTCTGGGCCAATGAGTGACATTCGTGCGCCTTCTTTGGCAACTGTATTGGCCTCTTCGTTTCCTTTGATTCCCGAGTGGCCGGGAACCCAGATTAAAAAGACGTTATTTTTCTTTCCTACCTCTTTGAGTTTGTTGCGGCACTCCCAGATCATTTTAGAGTCGATGACGTAGGAGCTCAGTGCTTTAATGGGAGCTTTGACCATCTGAGTGTATGGCTATAACGCACTTCTGATAGTTTTTTTTCTAGATTCATACCTAGACATCTTTCAATAGCTATGATTTCCGCTTGAAAGACGCTCATACAGGAGCCTAGCGACAGTGCACACTTGGTACTTGGCCCGTATATCCCAGCGCCAGCTCCTGTAGAGGTTTTGGAACCATCTGTATACCATTTTGCGCTATTTTCTTTGAGGTTATAGTCGGTGTATTCCCGTTACCATTCCTCTCTTTTACTTAGCAATGTCCTTAAGTTTTTCTCAGTGCTACTTTATTGATTATTACATTATTAGGGAGGTTCGCAGATGAGATGTAGTTGTTCAGAGAGGACCTTCTAAATGGATACTGCTTTAATTATTCTGAATGCGTCTAACTTCATCTAGGCAACACCAATCCGAACCTAGATTATAACACCAGCACATTGACAAAGGTGGATCATCAGAATTAATTGGGACGACTGAATCTCAATTGTTCTCATCTTATAACCAAAATTTACAAACGAGCTAATAAAGTTCCTTGTTTCTTCTGAAGGGGGCATTTCTCAAAGCACCACTAACAACCTTCGTGAAGGTTTACGAGACATGTGAAGGCGGATTTTCGAACTGAGCGGAAATGTTTGGAATCCTGTCTTAGTTCGCGACCGTATCACTTTTGAACCAGTGCAATAACTCTCTTACTTTACGGTGTTGTGAGACCGTCGTATAAGGACAGATTGTCTTATTTAGAATTGGGCTCTTTTGAGCATCGTCGACTGCGCGTAGACCTTTTTTCAACATACAAATTTTAGTATGGTGAAATACCCCTGAATCATCGATAAAAACTGCGAAAGGAGAACTTCAGAATAATGCTCGACAACTTATGGCAAAACCATGTTATGCCAACCATCTACGATTTGAAACGCCCCTTGAAACTGTTATATCTCACCGTCCTAGTGCAATAAGATTCGTAAATCGGGATAAAAATCCATCCATATGGTTTACTGATGAATCAAAATCAGAGAGAGGCTTAAAATGAATCACCAGGGGGCGCATTTCACATCACCACGGACAGCTAGCCACGCTCAGATCCTTGGAATTACTGTGCCAGGGTTTCTGCTGACCTGGAAGTACCGTAACACCCTTAAGCATTCATGGCAACCTCTTTTATAAGGGCCAAATAGAAAGATTCCAAAATGAAATTTCTAACAGTACTTGAATGTTTTCAACAAAATAAATACACCTTACAATGAAAGAGATGAAAAAACTTAAACTGATATAATTCAAAAAAGAAATTCCGTAACTCATCAGTCAGAAGTTCTTAAGTTCTTATCTAATTAGACACCTAAGATTGCGTTTTTTCGCAAGAGCATCAATATTAGGTTAGCTTCGATTCAAGCAAGTATTCTGTAATTTAGAACGACTGCGCGAATCAAGATTGCTAACTGTGATGTATCAGCGATGTCAGTAATTTCATCCAGTGCTATAGAAAAAGTAACAGATGCCTCCACCACTTTTCCAAAGGCGACTTCTATATTTACAGCTATTGCATATATTTGTCTCATCTGGATACAAAGTACAAGTTCCATCAAGCATTCCTTCAATAAATTCACCTTCTGAAAATGGCTTCGAGTATCCTGCTTGCCGATATCATCAGCTACGTTATTTTCACAAATATATTCTGCTGTACAACCAAATTCTATTTCAACTTCTATATTCTTTCATTTCTAAATAGTCCAGTCCAACTTCCGTATTTTAACAAATATTTGGTAGTAAAAAGTCTTCTTGAATAATATTCTTCCGCAACAGCTGCGGTCTCATTACATATTCAAAGAGCTAATTTGGAGGTTTGTCGTGTGTGAAATAATTTATTGGCGGGCCAAGGAATTCTATTCGTGAGCCGTAGGCTGCCCATGCCTGCCGTAAAGCAACTGGCAAGAAGCAATAAAGTGACTTCATCATGGGTATTAGGGTATTGTGATATTGAAGGGAATGAAATGACAATGAACTTGCAAAAAGTGCATCAAGGTTAACACTTTCAGGAACTGAGCCTTTCTGTGGGTTTGGAAATGATCAATATAAGGCATTGGTCCAGCAATAGGAGTTGAATAAGAGAAGAACCCTCTTGAGAAACACTCCTGGAATTATTCAGGTCAAAAAATAAGTGATACTTCACCTACTCATACCAGAAAGCTTCTGAAGCTACCACGAACTGAAAACCTATTGATACAAAAATGCTCTAGAGTAACTCTGCGCTTGAACCATTATGCAATTTGATAAATGTTATTCACAATAAAACTTGCCATATTCATTCCTCCTGCACATATAAAAAGAATAATGCTTTTATATTTCTTCCGAGTAATTTATTGCGTCAACATTACTTTGATCGATTTCAATTTAAATCGCATTCCCCGAAAGACGTATCAATCTCCCTCTTTATCCAATCCAACACGGACAACAGCATCTGCATCTTCCAGATTTCTATTCGAAATCCATCTGGAGAACGAAATTGGATTGAACCGCAAGCTTTATATCAATCTTAAAATGATATACTTGCTATATGTGTATGTCTCATGCTCTATTTTTCAGGCGGTGGAGATATAAAGACTGTAATCACCAGATGATTACTGAGAAATGCCTCTTATTTTGCTTTACGGTCTACGGAGTGATTTATCAATTCTGATTTTTTTCTGACATAAGTACAGGGTTTTTCTTTTAAGTTGGCGTTTTTGGAGAAGCAGTGAATATTTCGTTCTGAAATTGTAGGTAAAGCTTTGAGGATGGCGGAACTCTTGGCCTAAAATATTTCCAAGTCGCAGTGTTGTCACGTCTATCTCAAACCCATGTCTTCTTTATTATTTCAAATGCAATTACCTTATTTTTATTTTGTGTCGATTCGGTAACAAAATTCGCAGTATTACCTACTAAAAAATACTCTGCCATGCACTGTTGCTAAGTTATGCACAAATTCTTGAAATTTTTGATATCTGCATTGCAAGTTCGGAAATGCAATATTTCGATTATTTTCTATGCGAACGGAACCAAACTCTCATAGTAGAGATGCCATGCATTCATGTGGTATATTCAGTATATTGATACATCGTAAGGTTCTTCGAAAATTTTGATCTGAAAATGTGGGACTTAAAATTGAAATATTTCGAGATTTTTAAATGGCAAACACATATTTATTTTACAGCAATCGATTCGAAATGAAAAACGGATGGCAGTCTTCTTTTACACTAATTATTTATTCTGGATAGTTTTCGAATGAGATAAAAATACTGAAATTCTTCAGCATTATCACAATCACAAGGACAGCTAACAGATCTTTTTCTTTTTATCTGTTGTGTGTGTGTCACGTCATGTCATGTCAGATAAAAAGAAAAAGATCCGTCTGCTGTCTTTGTGATTGTGATATTTGACATTTGATGTTTTCCCCCTTTTCTGTGTTCTAGTGTTTGACAATTCTGTTTTTGATTTTGTGACATTCGTACCTGTATCTGTTTATCTACAGTTTCATATGATTTACTCGAATCATATGCATTTCACTGAAATAATTTCTCGTTCAGCTTGATATTCTTGAGGTTGGCATCAGAGCCTGTCTTTGTGATTGTTTTGTTAAATGTACTTTTTGTCTCTTTAGCCCTGAAGAAGGAGGAACTCGCCTCTGAAACGTCGGCACATAGAATAATTTGAGAAAAAAAAGTTGTCAAAATTCCTGATATACTTCTTTTATTAAATTCTTCGGTATTTTTCATCTTACATTTTGTTCGATTGAATCTATAAATCCGAATGCTCAATTAGTTTAGAAAATTCAGTCGTTGAGAGACCATTACGTGCTCGAATTTCGAAAATTCAGACATTTTGGCAGAGCTATAGCACGCTTTTTCAAGTGCGAAAATATAACAACAAAAAATGTAGGTATAGTCACGAAAGGTTGAGCGCATAGTAGGCGTTTGTTTATTTATCTGAAGTTGGCAGTATTTGTTGTCATAACGTAAAATAAAGTCAACGTTGCCGAATGTACCCGGCCTCGTCCGATGAGCTTAGGAGTTATCAGAGAACTCTATGTTATATTGACAACATTGCGTATCAATCTGACAAGAAAATAAACAACATAACCTAAAATTTCAATATACACAGTGGAATATGCCAAATTGTCATGGCCAACCGACGGCTCAACCTTTCGTGAACTGACTATAACTACCTTCGAAAATTGTGAGAACACATTTACCGACCTTCGACGAACACATTTACCTGCGCTGAGTACCCAATAAAAAAGGTAACATTCTAAATCAAATTTCTCGATTTTGGATCAGCACCCCAGACGAGACGCCAGTGTTGCCAACTGCGAACAAGCTTTTCAAATAATCGACCCTATCTATCTCAGAGGAAAGTAAAGGATAATGGTGATTTATTATTATTTAGTCCAAGGAGCAATCCTAACAATGACATATTTTTCTGTTCTCACAAAACTAATGCGGTATATCTTCGTTATAGTTACAAAAGAGGAAGAGAAGGAATATTGGAGTACCGAGAAACGTAATGAGGGGACCAAAAAATCCGACCTCTAAGATTGCCATTCATAACGAATACATTTCCTTTCTGGAATTTTCTTCTTGCAAACGCATTTATCTTTTCTCGAACGGGCGTGGAGAAAAACGTGACGTAATTTGTTTCCAGAGAATGGTGCTATCTGAGCACGAAAAGTTCGAGGAATGATGTAGACGAAAAGTTGGTCCTTTGGAAACCATGGGGAATTCGCTATTGCTCGTTAGTTGCTTTGAGATTGATGCATTTTAAAGTGCATGAGGTATTTTGGTTGGATAATTGATAAGACAGACTGTTGGTCTTGTTATATGTCCTTTGAAAATGTTACGTAAATCTACTAATCATTCGTCGATGAGAATGAATACCTCGTATTTTTGATTTTTATATGATTCGTCTGGAAGACTCATTAGAAAGTGTTTCCTCTCATCTGATAGTCGCGACCCACTCATCTGAAATAGGATTGTGTCTTCGCTTCCGCTTCCTTGTGGTGTGATGAAGTAGTGAGTATTGTGAATTTTAAGGGAAGGTGTAAAGTTTGAATACGAAAGTCTTATACATAGAAGAATACAATAATTTCGGGATGAAGTTTTAAATGAATTAATTAATAAGTAAAATAAAATCTTAACCTAACCTATTCTAACGATTTATTATGTCGTCCCAAACACTTCCTGCGTTGGTGAAGTCTTCCACCTCTTCATTCAAAATTTGTTCTGTTGGATTGCCAATTTCGTTTTTTATAGTTTCAATACCAAGCACTTCAAAATTTCCATTATACTTTAGAGCAAAATTTAAAATCAGTTTCATAGCTGATGAATTTTTCAACAGTGTGATTCTTGGAGTATGTATTATTTCTTGACAAGGTAAAATATTAATTTGAAGGCTACCTTCAAGTTTTTCCTGAATCAAAACACCTTATAACGAAAGCGCTTAATCCGCAAAAAATTCGTTATAAAGAAATTTCGTTATACAGAAAGTTTGTTTCTAAGCCGGGAATAGACGAAGCGCACCCACTCGCAAGTCAAACCTCGCCACCTACACGCACACCAAAACTCGCCACCTACACGCACACCAAAACTCATCCTCGCGCCAGTGTTTACACGACACGAGGGATTCGCCTGGAAGGGCGAGCCAGGATGAGAAGGCGATGTAGTAATCAGCCTCGTATAGAGTCTGAGACTCGACTAGCTCCAGAAGCTTGTTCAAACGACACAGCGAGGCTTCTTTGATGCGCGACTGAAAACCGACCGGTAATGGCTCAACCGAGGACGAGGGGCCTCATGGCGAGGAGCATGTTTACACTATGCGAGGGAGCGGAAGCGAGGCTGGTGCACGAGTAGGTGCGCTTCGTCTATTCCCGGCTCTACAGTCGGCAATGTCGCGGTCGACTTCACTGATACATTCAATTTTATCATTCAAACTTAAGCACTTACTTTCAGACATTTTATCTAAACTAACACACTAGCGTAATGGTTGATTTGAAACCAAACAGCCAGGGGTGTATCTAAAACTGTTTCAGAAGGATGTCTTTGTTCGCCGTAAAGCCGGGTTTAGACGAAGCGCACCCACTCGCGAGTCATACCTCGCCACCTACTCTCGCACCAAAACTCATCCTCGCGCCAGTGTTTACACGACGCGCTGGATTCGCCTGGAAGGGCGAGCAGGATGAGAAGGCGAGGTAGTAATCAGCCTCGTATAGAGTCTGAGACTCGACTTGCTCCAAAAGCTTGTTCAAACGACACAGCGAGGCTTCTTTGATGCGCGACTGAAAACCGACCGGCAATGGCTCAACCCGAGGACGAGGGGCCTCATGGCGAGGAGCATGTTTACACTATGCGAGGGAGCGGAAGAAAGGCTGGTGCGCGAGTAGGTGCGCTTCGTCTAAACCCGGCTTAATGATTTATTTCGAGGTCGGGATTTACTATAACGTACGCCTAGAAAAAGCCCACCCTTATACCTTCTTACCAATACCCAAATAGAGAGGATTTACTTCGTTTTAGAGGGTGTTTTCAACATGTAATTTGGATTCAAGGTGCAATGTCTTGTACGAAATTCGTTATACAGAAGTTCCTTATAGGGAAGTTCTACTGTATATTCCTTTGAAATCAAGAGCTAACATAATACAATACATAAAAAAAACAAAAATCCCTAACTGAGGATGGTGCAAAACGCGGTACCATAATATTTTTTCGTATGATACCAGAGTTCAGGGAAAAACCTCAGTAGAAAAAACCCTGTCTCGCCGTTCAACAAAAATGAAACTTAAAAACTACTTGAATATCGAAAGTTTTTTTATTGAGTCCAACCGAAAACCCTCTCCAAGAGGCCTCCGGAATCCTGAATCTGAAACGAAAAAATCGAAGCAGAAAAAAAAGAACAGAAAAATAAATTGATTGAAACTCTATTTAACTGATTTAAAATTAACAACCCAATTCAAAAACGAATTCGTAACTTCATGTATAACCCTCAAGCCATCCTGAAGTTGGAATATGTGATGATAAATGATGATGATGATAAACTGAAGTGGTTTCAGAGATGAGATATCTTCATCCGTTAAAATTTCTTTGCTGTTGCGATCTGTTCTGTAGTTTCCTTTTCTTCTCCACACAATCTGCACTCTTGGTATTTGGACACACCCAGTATCATTAGGTGTTTACTGAGACGGCAGTAACCCGTGAGGAACCCTGTGAGAAGGTGCAGCCTATTTTTATTGAATTCCAAGAGAGTTCAGGAACTCTTGATTTCGAAACCACTTTGCAGAATGATTTTTTGGAATCTGAATCATATATATCTTCGCTACGTCATATCATAATGTTGGATAAATGCATATTTCAAGAAACATTACTATCTCCAATGAGTAGCAAATACCGCGAACAATGACTTGCTTTTGTGATATCAAAAAAAACCAAATCTCGTGATCTCAAAGAATCGCATCAATCACATCTTTCTCGTTTCGATCAGTCCCGGGCAAAAAGGCAGTGCCGCCTTCGATTCTTCCAGTTCCTTTCGTGATTCGTGCAGCATTGATCTCCGTAATAACTGATTTCACGCACCGTCGACCGGGAAAAATGAACGCAAATTAGATTAGCCGGCAGATCCGGGAAAAAAGCTATCGCAGGATCCGACGTCGTATCCTATTTCAATTGGAAATTGAATTGAAAGGCAAATCCGTGGATTAGAATTCGACAGCATCCTACTCTTGATTCCGCAAAGAACGGAATTCCAAATTGAACAATTAAGCTGGCTAATTTCTGCCTATGCTGTCTTTGTCTACTTGTGATGCAGGTTTCTGAATGACAACCGCTTATTTACAATTAAAACTGGCTGACATACAGGGTTATTAGACGTTTCTGGAGAGCTAGTGAATATTCCCAAACTGGCAATGCAGATGTAAAAAATTTCAAGAATTTGTGCATAACTTGGCAACAGTGCATGGCAGACAAGTTTTTTTGGTATGTTATACTGCGAATTTGGTATTGAATCGATACATAAAATGAATAAAAAGATAGGTAGTTGCATTTGAAATAACAAAATAGATATGCGTTTGGGATAGACGTGGCGACACTGTCTACTTGAAAATATTTCAGGTGAAGAGTTCCTTTTTCCTGAAGGCTCCAACCAAAATTTCAGTACGAAATATTCACTAGTTCTCTAAAAACGTCTAATAGGCCAACTTAAAAGGAAAACGTTTTTTCTATATGAAACGGTCCTCGAAGTCTCAATCTACTTAATTAGAGTGAGACCCCACTGGTTCTTTGCGTTACGTTGCGTTGCGTCATCGCAACGGATCATCGTATTGTAGGCTACAACTCCGTTCCGTCAACGCACGATATTGCCCCTCTAGCAGTGATAGAATGGAAATGATTCAGCAAATGAAAGGTCGGTTATTTTTTCATATTAGCGTTTCAGTTTTCTCAATATTTTCTTATTTGTTTCATCATTTGTCTGACCAAATCGTATCACTGAAACAAATCGAATTTACGTCTACTGATATTTCTACTTCTTTAGGTTCCTCAAGATTCAGAGGATCGAAATGATTTTGTTTACGACCCGAAAGAATGAGCAGTTTTTAGGATATTAGGGTTGTTTTAAGCACATTCTATGTTCTGACAGAAAAAACTTTGATATCATTTATAGGCTTCCAATTTCATTAATGATTTCCATTCAGAAATATTACTGTAATATCGGTTCAAATATGTAACTTTTTGTGGGGCCGTTTGGAATGATCCTCTTTTGCTTTTACATAATCGTCATACTACATTGATTTTATTCTCTTTCAGGGCAACGCAAAGAAAATTGGAAAGCGGCAGAAGCTAGAAGAACAACCATTATATAAACTAAAAGTGGTGAAAAAATATAAGGTGAGTAAAATAATGTAACAAGAGATTTAGATTCGATTCCAATATGTGAGGCCATATTCATTGCCACCTTATAGTCACATTATAAATAAATAACTTTATATTATGCAACGAGCGTATAATACTATACTTTATCCACGACTACTGAATATATTTCTTCAAGATTTTAATATTTGGCGACCGCGATAAGACCCTTATATGACAAGCGTTGAAAAAGTTAAGTTGACACCTGAGAAATTTTTGCATATTTTGTGATAAAAACGCTTTAATGGATATAATGAAAGTAGATTTGGTCCTAGATTGACAAGGTATACCCATATTTGTTAGTTAGAGTACTTAAGAATACTGAAGAAATACCAATTTAAAAAATATTATATCAAAGCTCTAAGAAGCATCCGACATCAGTGAATTATAATCTCATTATTCCCTTGTGATTAATGGGTATTATTAAGGCCGAGCACAGAGACGTACAATGGACGGATTTTACAATAGTCGTGGATAAACATTTTTTTTGCTATTCAGTTTCAAACTTTGCAAGTGGAATAGTTCTGAAAAAAAGATATTTCTTTCTCCAACAATTTGTTTTTATATCTGACACTCATGGAGAGCGCTAGTTACATGGCTCGTTCCAAGTAGTATCGAACATAACTATTTTAATTTTAGATTTCGAGTGAACTTTATACCATTCAATTTTTCATATAAAAGGTACGCTCGCTAAAACTCGATATTGTGTACCGTTCTTGGAGTAGTTTGATTTGAAAATGATGGTACAATAACTGATCTATCGTGATTTCTTTCTGGTTTTTGCGTTCTACAATCTGTAACTTTTAAGCTCACAGGAAAATTGCAATTCTGTACCTCTTTAAGGGATCCGTAGCTTGCAGAAATCGTTAAATATTCACGAATAATCGACAGGTGATCGGAAGCATTATCGCATGACATTGTGAAGTTACGTTGAATAGTTGGTTTATTTTAGGACGAACACTAACGTTTTAATATAAGAAATCCATGATGAATAAAAATAATATAGCTATGTTTATTGGATTGTTATCGAAGGAAAATCATAACAGGTAATGTTGTTCAATAATATACATGACCTGAAAATCATTCTTTTTTAAAGTAGGAACGAGAGTAGGAACTTTATGAGAATTAGAAGGAAGAGGTTGCGTGATCAAATGAATCCATTTGAAATACCGGATCCCAGAAAATGTTCAGATTAAGGAAATGCCGAATGCCCAGCTCGTGAACATGTTCAAATTGAAGAACCAGTGTACTATAAACTTAATAAATGCTCTACAGCAATTTTAACCAAGAAACTCTTGTCTTCCCTGTTTTCAATTTATTAGATGAACGAAACAAACGCAAACTAATAACTTAATAAAGATGAATGTATTTTCGAATTCGAATCAAAACCATTTACTCATAATACATAAAAATCAAATCTTACGATTGAAGGTTATGTTTTTCGATGAGTAGTTCAAAAGTGACACTGTAAATAAGCAAGTTACAGGAACAATTCCAGAATTGCAATATTTACGAATCTGGGAGTCGGATAGTTACAGATCAATCGTACGCTACAATATCGTTACTTACAGATGAAAAGTAGAATACCCCCATCAATATTCGGTAAATGTGAGATGCTGTAGAGCATACATGCTGTAAGCTTTGGTTATACAGGGTCCCAAAATGAAATATTCTTATAGTCACACGCAATAAACAATAATTATTTTAGACATGCAGTTTCCGCCAATGGATTTTCCAGGAAAAATGGCCTCAGATAAAACAGAAGTGTCACATTTGACAAAATCTGCGCACACACAATTAAAGAAATACTTTCTGAAATTTCAATCAGTTGTACCCGTCCACCTAATTATTTCACTCCTTCTTCTGACGGATGTTCCAGAAAGGAATAGTCGAATAATGAAACTTCAGACACCGACGCAAGAACTCACCATCTATTCATCCCCCAAGAAGCTACAATTCAAAGGGACTCTCTGAACGAAATGCACGTTCTAAAATGAGACTGTCGTGTATTGAGCGAAGCTTCTTTTCCGTGAAATAAATCCCAGAAATCGATCTTTATTCAATGGAGAGAAATAACGAACGAAGCACGTTGATCTTCTCGTAGTAGTGATAAAGCAGTAAGGACTCGTTGCTGTCTCGAATGTACAGCACAACCTTTCAGTTCTCTGGTAATAAGTCGAGATTTAAATGCATGAAGTGGTATTCATGAGCGATAGTAAGAGGAAAACTGTCAGGGATGGTTATGAAAAGTGTTTCATATGATTGAATTTCACCTGAAGGAAAATCCATAATTGAATGAAGTATTTTGAAATATAGAGGGAGAATCTTTGGTTGATGATACGAAGAAATTCATCAGAATAAATCATTCCCAAAAATATTCGAATCGATTACTCAAAACCGAAACTAGGATTCTAGAGCCTGTGGCAAACTTTCAAAATGCGCCCTTGAAGAAATTCATTTTTCAATAAAGTCATGTTTTTCATAATTGACATTTATTGATTATATTTTGAAGAACTTTTTTATTCACAATAATCTTAATCCAGTCGAATTGTGCTTTTAGCTGGAGGAAAGTTTTGGGGTAGTTTTGATTTCTTTCATTTTTCATTTTTTCGGGGTGCTGATTCCGAATTTGAGGTTAGCTAACAAAATTTCGTGACGAAACATAGAAAAAAATACAAAAAAAGAATAAAAATTTCAATATTATTAAGTTTTTTGCTAATTACTCAGAAACTATCAACTAAACTATCAAAACCTTTCCATACAAAATGGAAGTACCTACATGAAATTTACCTCAAATTGTACCACCACAGCTTGTTTTGCGACAACCCGTTCTGGCTCAAATTATAGTTGAAAATGAGGTATTTTCTATTACTAAATAAATGAAAAAAAACGAATTATATGGCTCCGATGATGCGATCCTCTTGAAATTTTGCATGAACATTCAGTATATCAGTCTCGATTCACAAAAAAATTTCACTCGAATCGGATATCTTGTTATGGAAATATCTATTCCAATTGAATTGAATAGTTCCTTTATATCTCAGACAAAACGAAACCAATCGAAATGAAATGTTGCGGCCAAATGCAAGATGGTCATAATAAACCTCATGCAAAATTGTGCGACTATAGTGCGAACAGAACCTTAGAAAATTCAATTGCAATATTGAAAACAAGAATCTCAACATTTCCATAACAAGATATCCGATTCGAGTGAATTTTTTTTTGCGAATCGAGAGTGATATACTGAATGTTCATTCAAAATTTCAAGAGGATCGCATCATCGGAACCATATAATTTATTTTTTTCATTTATTGAGTCATAGAAAATACCTGATTTTAAACATTAATTCAAGCCAGAACAGGTTGTCGCAGAACAAGCTGTAGTTATTCAATTTGTAGGAAATTTTATGTACTTTCATTTTGAATGGAAACGTTTTTCACGAAAAGTTGATAGTTTCCGGGTAATAAACAAAAAACTGACCAAGAATTAGATTTTACATCTTTCTTTGTATTTTTTTCTATGTTACGTCACGAAATTTTGTTAGCAAACCTCAGATTCGGATTCAGCACCCCAAAACACATAAAAAATGAAAGATATGAAAACTACCCCAAAATTTTCCCGCTATGGGTTATTTTAAACACAAATATACTGTACCTTTCATATTTCTTAAAAGGTAATGAACAAAAACTCAATTAACAAAATGAATAGAAAAGAATAAAAAAAATTGTTATTTCACATTTTGCGCCCCTAGGTCGTTCGCGAACGTGGCAAATGCCTCCTTCGCCACGCCCAAGGTCCGGCTGCTCGTAGCCTCTAAGCTTCTTCTTCCGAATAAAAGCAATCATCATACGCTCGGTGATTTAGGCCACTTGCTTACATCTCGTGCCTAAACTTCAACTTGTAAATAATTCTCATATAATGGCCTTTATTTACTCGGTGATTTAGGCCTCTCGCCTGCGGCTCGTAGCCTAAACTTCACCTTGTGAATAAAAGCCATCATCATACGCTCGGTGATTTAGGCCACTCGCCTGCATCTCATAGCCTAAACTGCACCTTGTGAATTAAAGCAATCATCATACGCTCGTTGGATAATATACTATTTTCATCTTCTTTCAAGACCAAATATTTCTCGACCTGGTTTTCAACAAAGAAACACTATGAATCACATTTCATTGGAATATAAATCTTCTTTCAGTCCCATTCAACGTCATAACTGTGGCGTAGGGCAATACGTTTCCTGAAACTTAAGACCGAATAAATTCACTTTAGTGTAGTTTGTAGTAACTCGAAAGCTTATATTAAATTTTCATCATGACAGGTATGATCGATTCTTAACCGTTCTGTTTTATTGCAGCATTTGGCGTATGTGGGAATGCTGTCCGACAACGAAATGGTAGCAGTTGAAGTGGACCCCATGACCATTCAGGCACAACTGCCGCCAGTTTTGGCCATGCATAAGTTCGGAAGGAAGTGAGAAAAAGAAGAAATAATGTTATTGAAAATCAATCAAAATTACATTTAGAAATATTTTGAATAAATGTGAATTTTTTATCCATTGTAATTATTCAACACCTGATTACCTAACTGTTTGAAAATTTATATACTACCTTGTTCCAAGATGTTGTTAAATTCACCGGCAAAATAATCGATCCATTCAAAAAATATTGAAGTTTGTTAATTCATAAATATGCTATGCCGATTCGATTGAATTTTTTTTAGTTGTAGGTATGTTCATTCTTAACCAAACACCAGTTTTGACATCGAAAAAAAACTTGGAGTACGTCATTTTATTTATACTGGGTGAAACAAAATATGTTTTTTTACCCTAACTTTAGAACCACCCTTGTGTGTTCCAGTTGTTCCACCGTGTGATTTCTTATTTCATCATCAAGACACATCTTCTCTTGGCAATTTAAAGGTTCATTTATAACAATAGAGCAATTTTTGTTGATACAGGGTTTTGAGAGCAACATAAAACTCCACTATTTCGCTATGGCAATGAAAGTACCATCACAGATTTAATCCTAAATCGTAACCTTATGAAAATAAACTGAAAACCGAGTGAAATCATAAAACAAGAAAAGTTTTAGAACAATATTTTGTTCCGTATGCATCGACCGCATGTTGCTAGGATTGCCAGAGAGTATTTAGCAGAGGTTGATATCCACGAATCCAACTGGCCTGCTCTAAGCACAGATTTGAACCCAATTGGGCATGTTTGGATGCTCTTGGCAGGAAAATTCGATCTCGCGTACCAACTCCTGAAAATTTGCAGTAGCTCAGTGATGCTCTAATTCTAATTGATTCAAAATCTTAATGAGGACATGCCGAGACGAATTGCACCTGTTATCCGCGTCTGGGCGGAAAACACGTAATGTTTTCGACTTAGTTTTCAGTATATTTTTATCAAGTCAAAATTTTTGGTTGAAGTTGTTGAACTAATGTTATAGCCTCAGTGAAATTTAATGTTTTACTGAAAACCGTGTATCTTTTACAAAAATTGGTCTATTGTTATAAGTCAAAAATTAAAATGTCAAGAGAAGATGTGTTTTGATGATGGCATAAGAAATCACACAGAGGAACAACTGGAACACACCAGGGATGGTTCTAAAGTTAGGGTATAAAATTTGATTCTGTTTCACCCTGTATAAAATGACGGTCGCCGAGTTTTCGTGAAATTCAAAACTTGTGATTGATTAAGAACGAATATACCTACAATTGACAAAAAATTCAATCGAATTGGACTTGAAATAGCAAATTTATGAATTAACAAACTCCATCTATTTTTTGAGTGTATGGATTATTTTGACGGTGAGTGTTTTTCGAAAATTTGTGAATTTTCTGCCAAAAATGGACACCTAGACAATAATGAGTTGGATGGATATTGTTCTCTTGAAGAATACTATTAGCCCTTCGTGATCGCTTGGTGTGATTTTATCATCCTGATAAATGAAATTATCTTTGCGTAGAGAAACAATGATCTGTGCTACGCAATGGCAGCAGTCATTGTTCGTTCAAAGATAATAAGAGGGTTACGGCGATCGAACATTTCATCCCCCAATGCACTTCAATGATCCCCTTGAAAGGGCACAACTTTTCAGAAATTGAGTCGCTTTAGTCTGCCTGTACGACTCCAAGGTCCTTTCTCTTCGACTATCACTTTGTAAACTGAAAAAAAGAACGTTGCGCCATTGTGCCGCTTTGCCGACAGGTAGCTCTATGTCCAAGTTATAGCCGAGATACTTTCAAAAATCTTCTTGCTGTTAAATTTGTGGAATGCAATCGCCTGCTTATGGTTGAGACTGTCTATAGATCCCCGAAATAATAGCCATTCTATCCGTTCTAGTAAAATTTGTGATAAAATGGTCCTTTCCTTGAGGATATTACTCTAGGTCGACCAGGCACCGGTCTCCGGGCAACGCTGCCGGTTTCCAGGAAAAGGGCCACTATGCGCCTCACTGAAGAGTTAAAGGTGTGGAATATAAAACGTTGCGCAATCTGGTGGTTCGACAAAATCCTTTGACGTAGGGTAACTATTCGGTAAAACTGAGGAAATGGGTGTCCCGGCATTTTCTCGGAATATTCTCAATATTACAAGTTTCCTTATTAGGTGCAAACCGATTTATTTCGGGTACACCTTTATTCTCCCGAACAAGAAACATTTTTTGCTGGTTCATTGTTTCTATTCAATTGATTAGATAATGAGGATTCAATACACATAAAATTATCATGCTACATTCAAGTTTGTAGCGGAGGCAAGACTGTTGACGATGTCTGTATAGGTTACGCCCTGTCCTCGGAATAAGTAAACAGTATTTATGCAATTCCATTTTCCACATCAGATGGCGTAAAGGACCCTAACAGTGTTATACGGAAAGTTGTTTGGTTTTGAATGTCTGCATTACATGATATGAAGTTCATATTAATGATGTTTATACACTATCATGACCACAGGACAAGACAGGATTAATTTAGAAGTTGCAAGTTGCAATCCGCTTTGATAATTTCGTCAGAACTAGGTCCAAACTTAAATAATCCTCAACTTTCATGTCACATTGTGGTTTCACCATGTGACATTATTGCATAAGTTTCGAATATTCCTTATATACAGTAGAGAATAATATTGATAAAATACGACTCCTAAGTTGGAAATGACCTCAAACGATAGTGGTCAAATTCAATTATGTCTGTCCGGCCGTTAGCACAATAACATTCGAAGGGATTGTCCTAGAGACTTGAAATTTTCAGGGTGAGTTCGGTTCTCAAATGGCTCGGTTGAATTCGTTAACCAGCCAAAACGAAACCGACCGAAATGAAATGTTGCGGCCATATGCAAGATGGCCATAATAAGCTTCATGCAAAATTTTGTGGTCATAGTGTAAACAGAACCATAGAATATTCAATTGTAACATTGAAAAGGAGAAAATTCATATTTCCATAAAAAAATATCCGATTAAGATGAAATTTATTTTATATATGAAGATTGATTCACTGAATGTTCATGCAGAATTTTGTGACCATAGTGCTAACATAACCTTATAAAATATCAATTGGAATATTAAAAAGAATAATCTTTATATTTCCATAACAGGATATCCGATTCAAGTAAATTTTGTTTTGTGAATGGAGACTGTTATACTGAATCTTCATGCTAAATTTTGTGGCCATAGTGTCAACAGAACCATAAAAAATTCAATATCAATATTGAAAGAATAATCCCTGTATTTCTATAACAGGATAACCGATTCAAGTTAAATTCATTTTGTGAATCAAAACTGATATACTGAATGTTCATGTAAAATTTCAAGGGGATCGCATCAGCAGAACCATAGAAATTAATTTTTTTAATTATTTATTTTTTTATATATTTCATTTTTTGAATAATTTCCAGAATATCAATCTCAAATCCCTATATGTGAAAATGTTCTAATCCTGTGCTTCTGAAAAATTTCGGGAGGGGGCTGTCCGTACCCCATGGGACCCCCCTCGCTATGGCCTTGCGTGAAGTTATATTCGATGAATCCATGAATTTATTTCTTTTTTATGTTGAAAAAAAAATGCAATAAATCGTTATGGATCGTTAATTTCAAATATTATTTCAATTTGAAATTGGAAGGAGTCACTACATTTTCATATAACTATTTTCAGCTCTGACTTCATGGAATAGTAGGAAACTGAATCGTCCAACATCGACTTATTCTTTTTGTCTTGACTAAACTGGATATATCTTTTTATCAGGACGAAAAGTATCAGGAAATAACGAAGTTTCGCGGCAGAATGCCACACATTTATATCAATAAAGGTCTTTATTGCTCTTCGGAAAACAGATCTATCCTTCTTAAAAGAGATTAGCTCCTCTTTCTAGCAGGGGTATCCTCTTATAAGCATTCGAATAGTAGATTAAGTACTTTACCGATATTGACTCTTTGGTGAGTTAATTATTTTTCTATGAAGTGGATTGTAGACACATAATCTTGTAGGAATAGAAATGTAATCTTGTAGGTAGATTCATTTAAAATATTTCTATTTTGAAGTTTCACTCGATTGTTTTATTAGATACCAAATACAGTAGAACTTCCCTATAACCAAGTCTATAAATCCGCAAAAAAAATTTCGTTATACAGTTTTTTTATAGTGCCAAGTATAGAAAACAAGCCATTGCAGTTTTATTGTGAATTCATATACATACTCAAAATGTTGTGTATATGCATTTCTAATAGCTTATAGGCATTCTATGAAGGTAAGTATATAAGTGGTACAATTGCAAAACATTTTATCTCATGAAAACTTCGCATTTCCACAGAGATCCAAAAATATTTACCGGAAAGCGAGACCACACGTTTGAAGGCTTAAAAAGTATCTCTTCTATTGGTTTTACGGCCGCTGTCGGTATCATAACTGCTATCGTAGTGATCTCGAACACCGCATTTGACACTGTTTAACATGTCCTTTTCAGTTGGAAGTTAGTTTGTTACAATATTAACATCGACATTAACGGAATTATTTAAAGTAACCGTCATTATCAAATTTCCAGCTGAATCCAACGTTTCGGAAGGATCTATCCGCCCGCCGTACTGGTTTAGTTTATTGTCGGGATTTATTACCTACGTCCGAAAGGCTCAGAATCCCATTCCGATATGAATTCGGGCAGCCTCACGGACTCTGGGGGAGGCAAAAAACCGACAAACTGCAACCAACATAAACAAGCACCGAAACAAAGTACATATATATATTGCTACGTATAATATTAGGACGATGAGAACAAACGATCACTTAGAGGAATTAGAACAAGAACTGGAACTATTAAATGGGATATAGTAGGTCTATGCGAGACACGGCTTCAAGGAGAAAAAATGACAACCTTAAACTCTGGGCACAACCTGTTTCAAAACAACTCCAAAAACAAATCATAGTCAGGGGGGAGTAGCTTCATTGTAAACAGGAAATTTAAACACCTTGTCACTAAGTACCAGGCAGAGTGATTTACCTGATAATAGGACTGAATAAAAGATATAATATCCAACTCATACACTGCTACGCACCTACAAGCACAGCGAGCAGCGAACTAATAGAGGAATTATATGAAGATATCACCGAGCTAGAAACCTCGAAAAAACCCAGTATGTAATCATCACCGGAGACTTTAACGCCAAGATAGGGAGGAGGCAACCAAGTGATACATGTTACATAGGGAACTTTGGTCTGGGAGAGCGAAATGATAGAGGAGACCCGCTTGTTAACTTTTTAAACAACGAAAATCTATATTGCATGAATACCTTATTTCAAAAACCAACTCAAAGAAAGTGGACGTGGCGAAGCCCAGACGGACGAACAAAAAATGAAATAGACTTTATCCTCGCGCTAATAAAACCAATATCTGCAAGGATGTCACCGTGCTGAACAAGTTTCACACAGGAAGTGACCACAGACTGGTGCGTGCCAAGATACAAATAAATACCAACATCGAAAGGAGAAAATTACTCACCAAACACACATTCCCTACTGGAGACGTTCTGAAACTCAACCAGGAAACCTATCAGAACGAACTAGAAAAATCATTAAAGTCACTAACACTCCAGGGTAAGGACATAGATGAGATATTTAATGGCATAAAGCAGGGGATAACTACAGCTACGAAGAAAATATGCAGCAAGATGAAAAAACAATCAGAAAACTAAATTAAACCCAAAACTAGAGAACTAATAAAGCAGAGAAGAAAGCCGATAGAGATGCCCCAGAATATAATGACCTAAATAGAACAACAAAAAAAGAAATAAGGAAAGATCTGAGAGAGTATAAAACAAACCAAATCTCAGAAACTATAGAAAAAAATAAAAGTATGAAAGTCTTGAGGCTGAACCAAACGAGGGGGAAACAAAAAATTACAAAAATAAAAAACAAACATGGAATGATGGTTACAGATAGACAGGAAATTAAACGGGAAATACAAAAATTCTACGAACAGCTTTATCAAACGACTATACCAAACCAAGTAGGACCTCCTAAACACATCATAAACGTAGGCTCAGAGGACATACCGGAGATATCATCATCAGAAATCAAATACGCTCTCCAACAGATGAGAAATGGCAGAAGTCCAGGAGAAGATCGAATAACACCGGAGATGCTGAAGATGGGTGGAAGAGCATTGATGAAGACAATATGCGTGCTACTAAATAAATGCCTAATGGATGGAAAGATTCCGAAATCGTGGAAGAATGCAGAGGTTGTGCTGATATACAAAAAAGGAGATCATACAAATATAGAAAACTATAGACCAATAAGCTTGCTGTCACACCTGTATAAACTTTTCACTAGGATTATCAACAATCGACTAACTAAAAAATGGATTCCTACCAACCAACAGAGCAAGCAGGTTTTCGAAAGGGCTTTAACACCAACGACCATCTACAAACAATTAAAACATCATTGAAAAAACAACGGAATACAACATACCCCTACATCTAGCGTTTGTAGATTACCAGAAAGCCTTTGACAGCATTGAACCTGGTCCTTTCTGGCAGCAATGGAGGATGCGAGAATCGATTCGAGATATTCTGCCATTATTAAGAGTATTTACGATAACGCTACATTCCACGTGAAAATAGATGACGATCTCAAAACAGATAAAATACAACTTGGCAGAGGCGTGCGACAAGGGGATACCATCTCTCCTAAGTTATTTACCTTAGCACTGGAAAATGTCTTCAAGAAGCTTGAATGGGAAAAAAAGGGCATTAACATCGATGGCGCCTACCTCAATCATCGGAGATTCGCAGACGATATAGTCTTGTTGAGCACAGACATTCAAGAACTTTACACCATGCTAAATCAGCTTAACGAACATCTAAGCGAATAGGCCTAAAAATGAACCTAAGTAAGACCAAGATAATGAGCAACAATGAAAATAACTTTACCATCGATAACGTTACCATAGAAATGTGGATCATTATATATATCTGGGTCATAAATCAAATTAGGCAAAGAAAATCAAAGTGTGGAAATAAAACGCAGAATCCAATTTGCGTGGGTGGCATTCGGAAACATGAAATATATCTTTAAAGACAAAGACGTACCCATCAACCTGAAGAAAAAAGCTTACGATAGCTGCATTCTACCTGTTTTTACCTATGGCTTGGAAACCATGGCAATTACTCAAAAAGCAGCAGAACAACTGAGAGTTGCACAAAGAGCCATGGAGAGAATAATGCTGGGAGTTACCTTAAGGGACAAAATTCGAAATAGCCAGATACGTGATAGAACTAAGGTAACAGATGTTATTAGAAGAGTAGCAAGCTTAAAATGGCAATGGATCGGTCATGTGGCGAGACAGGAGCCGGACAGATGGACCCAGAGGGTGATACTATGGAGACCAAGAGGGACAACAAGAAGTGTGGGCCGACCTAAAAAGAGATGGATCGATGACGTCAGAACAGTAGCGGGAGACAGTGGATGAGATTGGCAACAGATCGTGTGGCATGGAAAAACCTGGAAGAGGCCTATATCCGACAATGGATGGACACGGGCTGAAGAAGAAGAAGAAGAAGAAGTCCGAAATTATGAAAGAAAAACAAACCCTTTCCCTTATACCTTTTTAACAATACCCATTCAAAGAGTGATATTCTTGTTCTTGGAATATTACGTTATAGAAAGAATTTACTTCGTTTTAGAGGGTGTTTTCAACATGGAATTTGGATTCAAGGTGCAATGTATTGAACGAAATTCGTTATACAGAGAAATTCGTTTTACAGTTCGCTATAGGGAAGTTCCACTGTAAGTACCTGAAGAGCCTTTTCGATATTTCTCCAAAGCTGAAACTAGAACTGAAAGAAATACAGGGTCTCAATTAAAAATGTCCACCCTCAATAACTCAACAACGAATCAGCATTTGTGACACTCAGACAGGTCGATTTTTGATATCAGGCGGACATGATGTGGGTTATAAAGCTTGTTGCCATTCTCTGGAGTGGAGTGGGTTGCAACCCCATCTAGAATTTGAATAGAAAAAGTGGGTAATTTTATAGCAAGAATAAATGTATGGATTTTAATTTGTATAAACCTGCAGTTTGTGTTCTATGGAGTAAATATTCACAAAGTTACAGGGTGTTTCATGTAATAAGGGTAATGATAAAACTGAATGGAACATTCACTTTATAGAACACTAAGTGCAGGTTCATAAAATGTTGAATCCATGCAAACATTTGTGCTACAAAACTACTCACATTTTATATTCAATTTACTGATGGGGTTGCAACCCTTTCCATGAGGTTGCTAGTGAAAAGAAGCTTTGTATCCCAGATCATGTCCCCCCTATCAAATTGTCTGAGCGTTTTCACAAATTCTGGTTCGTCGTTGAGGATGGAAACTTTTGAATGAGACATCCTGTACAAGCTAGACATCAACTTGAACCCTGTTTCTTGGAAATATCTCTAGAGAAAATTTGCTACCACCTTTTTATTTGACACGAAGTTTTAACACAGGCTGGTGTACCGGGTGTCCTACATTCGTTGTCTGGTGAGGGGATCTCACCGCAACCTTCTAAGTCAAACCGTTTTCGAGCTAATAGATGAAATTGAAAAATGGGGTCAAATGAAAAGTTCTCATAACATAACTCCTTTATTACTAAAGTTATAAAGATGAAACTAAAACATCTTTTTCAGTAGAATTTATTGAAGTAATCAATTTTCTTTATTATATTTTGTTCTAGCGCATCGGGTTTCTGAGATCCCCTCATTAGACAACGAATTTAGGACACCCGTCCTACAAAGCAAGAAAGCCAAACACCCATATTACCTATCATTTGAGAAATCATCTCCCAAATCTCCTCACCTCATTTCCATGAAATTAATGCCATCAACAAATGAAAAATAAAATTTCGGAAGAAACCTTTTTCCTTTTCAAATTTTCATACCCAGAAAATTTCCCTACATCCGCATAGAATAATTCAGTCCAATTATGGCCATCCTGAAATTCTCGTAAATTGGCCATACTGCATAATTCATGAGAAAAGTTAAAATCAGAACACCTCTCTGAGATTCACGAGTTCGAGTCGCTCAGAGAAAATGTGTAAATTAGAAGGGAATTGCTCATGAAAACATAACCCTCAAGCCTTGTGTGCATAACGGACAAACAAATCAGGCGTTGAACAAAACAACGAGAAGTATTTTAAACCACCTTGGAGGTAAAATAATGAATAATGAGTTATTATTTGCTGCTCAGATGCTTCATAGATTTAGCTTCTATTATATTCTTTGAATTGATATTTATTCAGTATTCTCTAAAGTACTTCTACTAACAAATATGGGTATGTACCTTAGTCTAAGGTATATACAATATATATACCTTGTAATCGAGGGCCAATTCTACTTTGATTACATCAATTGTAGCATTTTTTATTACAGAATATACCTACAATGACAAATTTTTCAGAAATTTCTCATGTGTCAACTTGACTTTTTCCACAATTGTATTAGAAGGGTCTTGTCACGGTCGGCAAATGTTCTGTGAAAAATATATTCAGTAGTCGTGGATAAAATAAAGTAAACTTAACGGAGAATAGATGAGACACTAGTAGAACAAGCTTCAACGCCATCTGTTTTTGTACAACATTACTAATTCGTGAAAAGAGCTCAATTGAAAAGGAATCTGTATCGTAAAGTTGCCTCAAAAAGAATTCTGTAGTGCACCTTTTGAATAGGTAGGTACACCCATATACAAGAGGCAAAAAGTTTTTTGAAATTCAATTTCCAAAAGGAAATCAGAAATGGATTCGTGCAAGTTATCGATGAGTGAGGAAATTTATTTTCATGAAAATAATACCTGCAACGAACTTTCATCTGATTATCTTTTGGAATCGAGAAATGAGGATCAATAATCAAATTCTGGATAGAATAAAAATTTATTAACTGAATTAGGTATCACCAATTGAAATACAGATTTATTTCATAAATATCTAATCAATAAACTAATAATTGCATTGAAAACATTTTCAAAAACTAACAATAATGAATTCAATAATACAAAATATGAGTATTTACCGACTAAACTTATTCAATACATGAAAACTTTTTGAAAACTACGACTATCTTAATTCTTATAGGTAACAGAATATGCATATGATTTTTATAATTATGTACCTTCTTGCATCTCGATTTTCACATCCAATAACACAGCACGTCTTCACTCTTGCAGGCATATCGAAATTTATTATATTTCAAAAAGAACGTGTCAAACCACTCCTTGTGTCAGTTGACAATTCAAAGGTTTTTTGATAATAATGATTTTACATACTTACTATTTTCTCGATAGGATTTCCATGAATGCAACGACATCTAACTATCAAATTGAAAATAATTTCTCGTGTATTAGTCTCCTCCTCCGACAGATGGCGCGGAATATACGAGTGGCTCATCTAATTTTCTAGTTTGTCTATGCTTACGGCTCGTAGCCTGAACCACGCAATAACATAAGCTATTACATAAGGAGTAGATTTATATAGGGCGATATTCGAGATTCAGTTTTCATACCACGAGTGATATGCATTTTCCCTCCTACCTAACCCAAAAAAAATATACTAAATAAAGCGATTTAAACAACAAAAACATAGTAATCATTTTATTAAATTGAATTTAACTCCAGAAAAAACATATACAAATATAAAAATTTGAACACAAGTCAATATAACTCCATTTTCATATTAACATCATTTAAATCGAATTCTTCACTCAAAAACAAGAAAATGTTATAAAAAATCTGTATTCTGAAGACTCAATAGTTTGTTGTCTTATATTTCTTCTAAAAAATGTTCTTCATAACACTCAGAACAAGTATGTATAGAGTGTTCTCCACAGATGAATTTTCTGCATTTTCGGCATGTTATTCGTGTTGGTCTGTTCTTTTTTCTATCACAGAAGGCACATCGGCCTTTCGTTATTTCTTTATTTGGTTGTTCTTGTTCTGGTTCTCTGGTATCTATATTCACAATTTCTTTTATTCTTGCAGCCATAATTCTCGAAATATTCTGTTCCAAAGCACGAACTTTCAAATGCTGTTCCACTAAGGCGAATGACAATTCATGTAAAAATTTTCTTCGTTTCAATCGAATTTCGGAATTGTTACAATGAAACAAAACCATTGCGTTTATGCCAGCTATGTTAAGAATGGCGTAAAAAATTACCATAGGCCATCTCCTGGTGTTTCGTGCACAGTCGTAAGTGGCGCATAATTTGTTCACAGTGTCTACTGCGTCTTTAGTAGAGTTATAATGAAGTATTATTTTGGGCTTACCAGATTTTTCATCGATTTTATCGTCGTGGTGTAAGCTTGAAAGGAGTAAAATATTGTTATTTTTCTTCGGGATATACGATACCAGTGTAATATCTTCATGAAAACCAAACATAATCGAGCCAATGGCCTTCCTAGGGGTTTCGAAAATTCAAGTGGTACTTGGGGCTTACTGCTGCGACATGTACCCAAAAATGTGAGATTATAATCTTTTTTCAGATCTTGAATTAATTTGAAACTTGTGAACCAATCATTGTCACAGGTTAGGTTTCGGTTAGTTCCTTTTATGGGCTCGCATAATCTTTTCACCACTTCAGATGGAGAATTGTTCACATGAAAAGGACCTTGAGGCTGTTGTCCCACATAAACCTCCAAATTGCTGATATAAAATGTCTGGCTATCTGCAAGTGCAAACATTTTTATTGCATATTTATTTGTTTTACTGGGAATACACTGCTTAAAACCGCAACTTCCCTGAAATGCCTCGAATTTTTCGTTTATTGTGACGTTTTCGAAAGGTGTGTACGCTTGCTTACAATTGGAGACAAATAGTTCGAACAAATCTCGAATTGGACATAATTTATCCAACTGTTTTCTTTCCTCCTTGAATCCAAATCATCGAATGTTATATGCTGTAACAAAAACTTGAATCTGTACATAGACATCGTCAGACGAAATAGCTCAACTCCTGTACAATTACTGTTCCATAGTTCATCTATATTCGATCTAGTACTTTTCAACACACCTCCCAAATATAGTAATCCTATAAGAGCACGAATTTCTGAGCAGTTAGTTTCCTTTGCATTCCTTTCACGATTATAATTTGTACGCAATTTTCTGATACTTTTATTTGTCGCCTCAACAATGAGGCTTATCATTGTGTCATTGAAAAAATATTGCCAAATTCCAGCAAACTTTTTAAATTTTTTGTCGTTTGTTTGGCACCTGGCAAATCACTTAATAGGTTCTCGGAGCGATTAATTACGTTTCTTGCGGGTATATTCTGCCATTTGGTTATTTTGTCTTTGCCAAAAAGTAAGGTCCAATAGTAGGAACTTCAACAACATCTTCATCACAAAATTCCTGCTCGGTATCACTACCATCGGGATTCTCTTCTAAATTATCTACTTCTTCCTCTTCGTCATCGAATATGGTTTCTTGAATTCCATCATCTTGAAAAACTTCTTCCATCAGACGATGCAAACGCTCTTGTTCCTCTTCATGAGAACACATTCTAAAATTCAGAACTGAAAATTATTTAACTAACACCGAGAATGCACGCGGACTCTTGCTCCGCAAACAGTTATAACTTTCTAACGATTGTTACAATGCAATTGATATTTTATCCCAATCTAGATGTAAAACGTTGAACTGTAAGCTTGTCAAGGTAGGGACGCAAACTGAACAAATGGACGGATCCGAAAATACCGAGAATTTAATATTGCTGCGGGCCTGCGAGTGTGAGTCCGCGCGCCAGCCCCGGAAGGTTGAGGAAATCGATAACTTTAAGCCGGCACTCACGTACAGTTTTAACTGTACAATTGAGATTGTCAGTGTAAACTGTACGTGTGAGTGGGTATTTCAGTCTCAGTCAACTCGATTTTTCTAACTGTACCGGGTGTCTTAAATTCGTTGTCTATTGAGGGGATCTCAGAAACCCGATGAGCTAGAGTAAAATGAGTGGCACATTTTCGGGCTCGATTTTGAGATAATTCATTGAGTGAAAACCGCAACCTTCTAGGTCAAACCGTTTTCGAGTTATTAGAGAAAATCGGAAAATTACGTCGAATCAAAAGATGTCATAACTTCTTTTTACTGAAGTTATAATAAACATGAAACTAAAACATTATACAGGCATTTTTCAGTAGAATTCATTGAAGTAATCAATTTTTTTATTACATTTTGTTCTAGCTTATCGGGTTTCTGAGATCACTAGACACTAAATTTAGGACACCCAGTACAGTTTAACTGAGAGAAATGAAATTCTTCATATTTTAAACTGAAAGGACTACCTGAAATGAATGTGTCGACAGTGCATTTCTCAGTACAGTGTAATGTGTATGTCGAGAAAGCAAAAGCATCACAATAATTTTCTAATTTTGAGCCGAAAATGGTCTCAAACGATAGGGTTTGACTTTCCGATGATGAATCCGTAGTCGAATTCAATTCTGTCTGTGGGACGGCCGTACATAAACACGATAACTTTTGAAGAGATCGTCCTAGAGATTTTCAGGGCCAGTTCGGTTCCCAAATGCAGCGGTTGAGTTCGTATTCAAATTCCAGGAAATGCCGAGATAATGCCTTTTCCGTCGACCTCAAAATAAAAGGTGATTTCAATGTGTACGAAATTGATCATTAATTGCCCATTTGAATGCTCAATTTCTGCTATTTTGATATGCAATCCTCATGGCAACCGTTTACAAAGTTTTCAGAAGCACTACGCGAAATGTCAAAACTCTTCTAGAACATAGGTACCGGGGTTTTCACTATAATTTGACCCCCCCTTAACTTGTTACTGAAGGAGATACAAAAAATGTTTCGTATAAAAGTTTCACGAAATCAACTGAGGTTTTTTGATATGACTCCACAAACTGAAATATATACAGGGTGGCCAACATATTGATGGCAACTTCATTTTTTCAAATGGAACACCCTGTATATTTTTCAATGTTTGGCTAGCTCTTTTTCCCCTGATTTCGAATATGTAACATATGTTGGTCTATCTCTTTTATTCTGAGAACCACAGAGTTTCAAAAATCTGTAATCATTTTACAAGTGGCAGAGTGCGTTTACTGAAAATGCTCCTTTTTGGAGTTATAATAACGTGAATGGGAAGATATACAGGGTGAACAACATTGAATGCAACTATATTTTTTCAAATGGGACACCCTGTCTTGTATATTCTTCATTTTTTTGATAGGCTATTTCCTCCTGATCTCGAATATAAATGCGTATGTGGATGTGTCTCTTCAATTTTCAGAGTTTCAAAGATTTGAAATGACACCGAATAAAAAAATATGTATGTAAAATACCTACGAAATTCTTTATATCCAAACATTCTACTTGAAAGTATTATTTTAGAATGAATACTATGGTAGTATGGTAAGAATAACATTAACTAAAGAAATTGCTCAAAAGGACTTCATTCAATACACATATATCATATAGTTGTCTCAAGTTGTTTGGACTATTTTTGATAGCATTATTATGGCTCTGATTCAAGTCAGAAATTAAAGCTTCAAAATTTGTTTCTAATCATTACAATATTATCATTATTCTTTGTGCGTTGACGGAATTAGTTCCGAATTATGGGTTGATTTTTCATCATTAGTATCATTCTCCGCTTTCATTGATTGTCATTATTGCTGAAGTAAATTTTTTCCTTCAGGAACGGCTATAAAAACGTGTCCAACGGTGTTAAATCGGGACTATTTGGTGGTCATAAAATGGGTTCGCCATTACCAATCCAAAGATCGAATTGGCCACTAAAATATTCACGAACTTCCAAAACGCTATGCCAGATGGTTATTGAAATTTGAAACTCTGTGGTGCTCAGAATAAGAAAGATAGACCAACATATGTTACATATTCGAAATCAGGGGAAAAAGAGATAACCAAATATGGAAAAATATACAGGGTGTTCCATTTGAAAAAATGAAGTTGCCATCAATATGTTGGTCACCCTGTATATATTTCAGTTTCTGGACTCATATCAAAAAATCTCAGTTGATTTCGTGAAACTTTTATACGAAACATTTTTTTGTATCTCCTTCTGTAACAAAGTTAAAGGGGGGGTCAAATTATAGTGAAAAACCCGGTACATAGAAATTTTATTATGTCAAATATAAGTCTTGTGCAAAATGAAAATGTATTTCAATCTAGAATTCATACACATTTCATTTTGAGATCGTCGGATAATCTTGTAATCAACTCGGTTATTAATCGAGCGACTAGTGGTCTCCAACCAATATCTCAACCATTAGTTGCTCTCTTCAGTAACCTAGTTGATTAAATAACTAGTTCAAAGAATGTAAGCAGATAACAATATAATCGATTGAAATCAACCAATATGAAACTCATAAAAAAATGACAAACAAAAAAATTCTTTGCCTTTAAGGAGGCTAACCTAACAAATTTTTGAAACATAGATAAATGAAAATGGTTATCATCGAAATGAATACAATCTTCAATTTATAGGCTCACAGAACCTTCTTCATGAAGAAGGTTTTGCTTTGAACGAGGACGAGATCAGCTCCGAAGTATGAGTTTCATTGTGATCCTATAAATTGAAGATTGTATTCATTTCGATGATTACCATTTTCAATTTATCTATGTTTCAAAAATGAAACTCATACTTCGGAGCTGATCTCGTCCTCGTTCAAAGCAAAATGCAAGGAAGTGGTACCAAACAGAGCGACTATAGATGGCCATTTGGTCCTTATTAGACTCATCAGCATATAATAGTTCTGCATAATACGAGGCATTCTAGGACCTTGATACGGGATGACACCTTGTTAGAGGTATTTTCATACCTGAAACGCCATCTCTAGAGATCCTTACGAACAACTTCATCTCCAGCATGAATCTTGAACGAAGTAGAATTACAATAAACAAAAACAGTTTATTTCTACAATGAATATTATAAATTCAATCGAAAGAACATCTGACGATTGTTTTTTTACAGGCGCAATATTCTTGTATTACTTTTTCCTTTTTCAGGCCGGCATTTCCAGAAGGCCCCCGGCAAAGTCATTGGAGAATCAGACTGATCTCTTTAAATTCCCATTTTAGTTGCTTCCTAATAGCCATTTCTATAAAGGATTTTTCAAATTTATCGGTTCCAAATGAAATATGTATTTTCTAGCAGCGAGCATCCAGGGCCGTTGTTACCCTTTCACTTTAATTGTTGGAAATGGACAAAAAGGAGTTGAGCTACCTCAACTTCTCTTCTCAGACTTGAAACATACATCAGAATACATTATGTAAATGGTATGAGGAAATCTTAGGAAAATTTTGGCTCGCTTCGGAGATTATTTTCAGACAAAACTAAAATAATTTATCACCGTATTAAAATTCCAGGAAATACCAAGATAATGCCTTTATCTACATGTAAGCAGAGAATAATACTAATCGATTAAAATCAACTAATATTAAACTCATACTTGGGAGCTAATCTCGTCCTCGCTCAAAGCAAAATGCAAGGAAGTGGTATCAAACAGAGCACCTATGAATGGCCATTTGGTCATTATTAGGACTAATCAGCATGAAATAGCTCTGCATGATACGAGGCATTCTAGGTCCTTGCTACGAGATGGCACCTGTTACAGGTATTTTCATTCCTGAAACGCCATCTCTAGAGATCCTTACGAACAACTTCCTCTCCAGCATGAACCTTGAACGAAGTAGAATTGCAATAAACAAAACAGTTTATTTCTACAATGAATATTATAAATTCAATCGAACAACATCTGACGATTGTTTTTTTTCAGGCGCAATATTCTTGTATTACTTTTTCCTTTTTCAGGCCGGCATTTCTAGAAGGCCCCCGGCAAAGTCATTGGAGAGTCGGACTGATCTCTTTAAATTCCCATTTTAGTTGCTTCCGAATAGCCATTTCTATAAAGGATTTTTCAAATTTATCGGTTCCAAATGAAATATGTATTTTCTAGCAGCGAGCATCCAGGGCCGTTGTTACCCTTTCACTTTAATTGTTGGAAATGGACAAAAAGGAGTTGAGCTACCTCAACTTCTCTTCTCAGAATTGAAACATACATCAGAATACATTATGTAAATGGTATGAGGAAATCTTAGGAAAATTTTGGCTCGCTTCGGAGATTATTTTTAGACAAAACTAAAATAATTTATCACCGTATTAAAATTCCAGGAAATACCAAGATAATGCCTTCATCTACATGTAAGCAGAGAATAATACTAATCGATTAAAATCAACTAATATTAAACTCATACTTGGGAGCTAATCTCGTCCTCGCTCAAAGCAAAATGCAAGGAAGTGGTATCAAACAGAGCACCTATGAATGGCCATTTGGTCATTATTAGGACTAATCAGCATGAAATAGCTCTGCATGATACGAGGCATTCTAGGTCCTTGCTACGAGATGGCACCTGTTACAGGTATTTTCATACCTGAAAACGCCATATCTAGAGATCCTTACGAACAACTTTCTTCCAGCATGAAGCTTGAACGAAGTAGAATTGCAACAAACAAAACAGTTTATTTCTACAATGAATATTACAAACTCAACTGGGAGAACATCAGACGATTGTTTTTGCAGGCGCAATTCTTGTATTTCTTTTTCTTTTTCCAGGCCGGCATTTCCAGAGGCCTCCGGCAAAGTCATTGGAGAGTCGGACTGATCTCTTTAAATTCCCATTTTAGTTGCTTCCCAATAGCCATTTCTATAAAGGATTTTTCATTTTTATCGGTTCCCAATGAAATATGTATTTTCTAGCATCGAGCATCCAGGGTCGGCCTAATCCCCGAAGAAAATAATTTATTATCGTATTCAAATTCCAGGAAATGCCGAGATAATGCTTTTATAAACAATGTGAGCAGAGAATAATATTAATCGATTAAAATCAACCAATATTAATTTCATACTTCGGAGCTATAATCTCATCCTAGTTCGAAGCAAAATGCAAGGAAGTGGTGCCAAACAGATCGACTATGGATGGCCATTTGGTCCTTATGAGGACTAATCAGCATGCTGCATGATACGAAGCATTCCAGGACCTTGATACGAGATGGCACCTCGTTACAGGTATTTTCATACCTGAAACGTCATCTCTAGAGATCCTTACGAAAAACTTCCTTTCCAGCATAGACCTTGAACGAAGTAGAATTACAATAAACAAACAGTTTATTTCTACAATGAATATTATAAATTCAATCGAGAGAACATCAGACGATTGTTTTTTGCAGGCGCAATTCTTGTATTTCTTTTTCCTTTTCCAGGCCGTCATTTCCAGAAGGCCCCGGCAAAGTCATTGGAGAATCAGACTGATCTCTTTAAATTCCCATTTTAGTTGCTTCCGAATAGCCATTTCTATAAAGGATTTTTCAAATTTTTCGGTTCCAAATGAAATAATATGTATTTTCTAGCAGCGAGCATCCAGGGCCGTTGTTACCCTTTTACTTTAATTGTTGGAAATGGACAAAAGGAGTTGAGCTACCTCAATTTCTCTTCTCAGACTTGAAACATACATCAGAATACATTATGTAAATGGTATGAGGAAATCTTAGGAAAATTTTGGCTCGCTTCGGAGATTATTTTCAGACAAAACTAAAATAATTATCACCGTATTAAAATTCCAGGAAATACCAAGATAATGCCTTCATCTACATGTAAGCAGAGAATAATACTAATCGATTAAAATCAACTAATATTAAACTCATACTTGAGAGCTAATCTCGTCCTCGCTCAAAGCAAAATGCAAGGAAGTGGTATCAAACAGAGCACCTATGAATGGCCATTTGGTCATTATTAGGACTAATCAGCATGAAATAGCTCTGCATGATACGAAGCATTCTAGGTCCTTGCTACGAGATGGCACCTGTTACAGGTATTTTCATTCCTGAAACGCCATCTCTAGAGATCCTTACGAACAACTTCCTTCCCAGCATGAACCTTGAATGAAGTAGAATTGCAATAAACAATAGTATATAACATTACTAGCAAGGTAAGAGGGTTTATACTGGCGAATGGAGGATATAATTGACGAGCCGCAGGCGAGTCAGTTACCTTCTTGAGCCAGTAAAACCCGTTACCTTGCGTGTATTGTTTTATAAAGAGTGTCCAGAAAGGGTATCGGGTATTTGTAAGTTCAATAAAACAAAAAATATTTGTGAACAATGAAGAAATTTATTGTTTATTATTAACATATGAATTGGAGAATTATTTGAAAAGGATAATGTAATCCAAATGATGACCGTTGCGTTGCTGGCACTATTCTAAACGGAACGAAGATTGGCGATAACACGTGGACACATAGCTGTATTGATATTGCTGCCATTTCTGACCTGATTTTTTGCTTCATCTGGTTTCGATTCGTCGGATTATTTTGATAAAACTTACTTTTAAGGTATCCCTATGCAAAATAGTCAAACGGCTAAGGTCTGGGAGGCCAGTTGATGTTACCCCTTCGCGAAATGACTTGTTGAATCGCTGCAGCATTTCGTTCGGAAAATCAGCCGATAAGCATAGTCCGCATCCTTCAATTCTTGAATCAATTGAATTTAATAGGTTTTTAGATGTAAGTCTTTCTCTACAATGGAAAGTAAAGACGATTCTTAGATGTTCAACGCTTGGCTTCGCTTTCGGATGGATAAAGACGGATTTTGACGAACCGACGCTCAACTTCTTCAATTGTTTCTTCATCGCGAAGTAAACGAGGACGACCAGAGTTTTGAATTTTAATTGTCGCACCTGTATTCTCGAACATCCTGATCCATTTCCTAATGCTTTCGTCATTTGTCGCGTGGCGTGTAGATATTCCGCACGATAGAGACGTTGAGCAGTCACTATTTAACCACCAATCACCATTACGATAATACGCTTATACGCAAAATGCGGGATGCGTTCCGAGTATTGTTACATCGTGACTAAACTCCACAAAATGGCGGACGCCACGAACCCCTTCTCGCTCGTTTTAGACGTCCCGTTCTGAATATGGCGCGAAAACAAATACCCGATAGCCTTTCTGGACACCCTGTGTTTTATTTGTTTCTCATTTGTAAAAAGGTTAGATATATTCCAAAAAATCTCAAGAATTTGTCGCAAATGTCGTAAGTTGCATTATTTATGATTATTATGACATCGGAAAATTATGACAACTGTCAGTGGCTTTACGAGAGCCACGAGAGGTCCTTCGAGAATATTTGCTCATTTCTGATGAAAAAGCCAGATCCAAATGAAACAAGGCATGAATATCGTTTTAAATACTTTTATAACGTTTATTACTAGAAATATTTGTTCCAAGAACGATGAAATTAGACGAATAAATGAAATTAGAAGCGAGTACGTGAAAACAGTGAGTTACAGGTCAAAAAACCTCTAGGATATTTGTAATTCTGAGAAGGAAAACAAATAGATACGAATAAAACAAGGTACGAATATCATTTTCGAATAGTTCGAGAACGTTTATTGAGAAATACATTTGTTCCAGGAACTCTGAAATTACAAGGATGAATGAAATTAGAAGCAAGTACTTGACAAATCTCAATGTAAATAATACTACTAACTTGTAAAAATTTTACAAGTAACTGTCAGTTTTACAAGTTAGTGACTTGATAAAATGAACTTTCTTGATTAATATTGTGTTTTTGGAAACTGACGTTACAAATGAGAAACAAATAAAACAGTTTATTTCTACAATGAATATTTTGAATTTAATAGAGAGAACATCAAACGAATGTTTTTTGCTGGCGCAATTCTTGTATTCTTTTTCCTTTTCCAGGCCGGCATTTCTAGAAGGCCCCCGGCAAAGTCATTGGAGAGTCGGACTGATCTCTTTAAATTCCCATTTTAGTTGCTTCCGAATAGCCATTTCTATAAAGGATTCTCATTTTTATCGGTTCCCAATGAAAATATGTATTTTCTAGCAGCGAGCATCCAGGGCCGGCCTAATCCCTGGAGGATTTAGATGAAGGAGCGTTGTTACCCATGCACATAAATTGTTGGAAATGGACAAAAGAAGTTGAGCTCCCTTGGAAGAATCAGACGTGAAACATACATCAGAATACATTATGTAAATGGTATGAGGAAATGTTGGGAAACTTTGGCTCGCTTCGAAGATTATTTTCAGACAAAACTCAAATAATTTATTATCGTATTCAAATTCCAGGAAATACCGAGATAATGCCTTTATCCCCAATATTTTTCGATATCGATCGGTAATTCATTGCTCGACAAATAACGCGATTCAGTATTTCCTGGGGAATACTATTCTTCGTCTTCAAATACGGTTTTACTCTAAGATAATCTATCTGATATGAAGGGTGTTTCAATAACACTCCCACCATTCATGTTTTTATTACCGTTAACTTACCCACTTCTTCTTCTTCTTCTCTGTGCGGTGCCTTACCGGCCGAACTGAGGCCTAGTGGCCCATTGTTCACCCGCATCGTTCCATAGAGACTCAGCTCCTCAGACACGAAGACAGAAACGTCGCGAGCCTGCCAGGAGTGGTCCCTCTCACCATAGGAATAGAAGGGTTGGATTTCCTAGGTGTGTTGACCTTAACTCAGTATGGTTCCCACAGTTGAACAAAATATGCTCAACCGTTTCATCAGTACTCCTGCACCACCAGCATAGGGAGCAGCTCGTCAATCCCATTCTCTTCAAATGCTTGTTAAACAGGTGACCAGTCAATGCACCAGTCACCAGACCGAGTTGTTTCCTCTCCAGCAACAGAAGCCTATTGACCTCAGATCGCGAGGACGGTCTCTCACTTGACGGGTTGAGTCCGCTCGAGCCCTCCTCGCCTTCCTTTTCTCAGCACCTGTGCGGTTCCGCCTTTTGTCAGCGGGCCTCGAAGAAGGCCCCGATTGTGAAGTCCCTTCATTGCCTGAAGGGCCCTCACTCAGAGTCTTCTCCGGGATTTTACCTCGAGCCTCTCCAGAAGAGGAGCCTTTGGTGTCAGGGTGTTTGGCACCCTTTGTATCATTAAATTTACCCCACGAGTAACCTAAGAAAATATGGTCGCCCCAGCAGAGCTTGGATACTGGGGAAGGTCTTTTACAAGGGGGATGCGACCCGGTTTCCCCAGGGAATCGTTCGCGACACACTTCACCCAGGTGCCATCAGCCTCGGCACGATATCTCAACCTTGGCTTGGGGTGGTCAATCTTAGTTTCGCCACTCCTCCGGAATCTTATCGACATGGGTGTTGGCCCTGCCAGGAACCGGAGTTCCAGCCGCAGAGATTCCGAGTATCAATGCAGCTACTACAAGCCCCACACCACGACAAGGTGCTGACCCAGTGGGGTAACTTACCCACACATTCTCATCTACACTTTATGATGTGGGGACTGTCGCGTACGAACTAGAGGGAAGTAAGTGTTTCAATCCATAGAGATATTTATTTTATATTATGTTCAATCCAAACTAGACTTATTAAGAAACAAAAATCACATGACGAAATTATTTATGTTGTTCCTTACGGGTGTGTACATTGATCCAAATTGGAGTAGCTGAATTCTGAGAAGACGAAATGGAAACAAATTTCTGCTCCACACATGATACCTTTCGACAAAAAAAATCTGATGTGGAACATATTTTTCACGATTTTCTTATCAAGATCTAGGTGTGCATCCAATTAAAAACCGTTTTGAATTTTTTGGATAATACTATACGAAAGCACGAAAGAATTTTTTCTTCACAAACGATACTTTTCGAAAAAAAATTCTGATATCGAAAATGTTTTTCCATGATTTTCCTATGAAGAACGGGATGTGCATCCAATTAAATCACTCGATGTGCCGTACCAATTTGTGCTCTCTGAACTGATCCTCCTGAAATATGGTTTATGCTAAACAAAGTTACAAATGAATTAATTAATGAAAAAAATCCTGGATTCTTAGCCACCTGTTTGTAGAAACTTCCTTCTCTCCACATTATCCTGGAAAATTTTGAGCAAAGACCTGAGCAGGAGCTTCTGAGCGCTCGTTCATTGGGGCAATAAAACTACTACCTTAAATTTTGATACAGGAGAGTTATATTCTGGAAATTATTCAGAAAATAAAATATCTAAAAAATATAATTAAAAAAAATAATTCTATGGTTCTGATGCAATCCTCTTTAAATTCTGCATGAACATTCAGTATATCAGTTTCCATTCATAAAATGAATTTCACTCGAATCAGATTTTCTGTTATGGAAATATATAGATTTTATTTTTCCATATTCCAATTGAATTTTCTATGGTTCTGCTAACACAATGGCCACAAAATGAACATTTAGTATATAAATCTTTATAGACAAAATGAATTTTACTCGATTCGGATATCTTTTGATGGAAATATAAAGGTCCTTATTTTCAATATTCCAATGAAATTTTCTGTGGCTCTGTGTACACTATGGCCACAAAATTTGGCATGAGGCTTTTTATGAGCATCTTGCATGTGACTGCAAAATTTGATTTCGATTCGTTTCGTTTTGTCTGAGATATTGAGGAACAAAAATTATGGATGGCCATATTTCATGGAACACCCTATTTAACTAAATCAACTGAGGCATTTGGGAGCCGAAATCATCATCTCAAGCCTCTAGGACAATTTCTTCGAAAGTTATCATGCTAACGGACGGCCCACCGGACAAAATTGAATTTTATCATGCATTCGTCATCAGGAAGTCGAACCCTAACATTTGAGACCATTTTCGGCTCAAAATTCGAAAATTACAGACATTTGGGCAAAACGATATAGCCATAGACTAACTAAACGGAGAATAGATGAGACACTAGTAGAACAAGCTTCAACGCCATCTGTTTTGTACAACATTACTAATTCGTGAATAAAGCTCAATTGAAAAAGGAATCTGTATCGTAAAGTTGCCTCAAAAAGAATTCTGTAGTGCACCTTTTGAATAGGTAGGTACACCCATATACAAGAGGCAAAAAAGTTTTTTGAAATTCAATTTCCAAAAGGAAATCAGAAATGGATTCGTGCAAGTTATCGATGAGTGAGGAAATTTATTTTCATGAAAATAATACCTGCAACGAACTTTCATCTGATTTTCTTTTGGAATCGAGAAATGAGGATCAATAATCAAATTCTGGATAGAATAAAAATTTATTAACTGAATTAGGTATCACCAATTGAAAATACAGATTTATTTCATAAATATCTAATCAATAAACTAATAATTGCATTGAAAACATTTTCAAAAACTAACAATAATGAATTCAATAATACAAAATATGAGTATTTACCGACTAAACTTATTCAATACATGAAAAACTCTTTTGAAAACTACGAATATCTTAATTCTTATAGGTAACAGAATATACATATGAATTTTATAATTACCTTCTTGCATCTCGATTTTCACATCCAATAACACAGCACGTCTTCACTCTTGCAGGCATATCGAAATTTATCATATTTCAAAAAGAACGTGTCAAACCACTCCTTGTGTCAGTTGACAATTCAAAGGTTTTTTGATAATAATGATTTTACATATGTACTTACTATTTTCTCGATAGGATTTCCATGAATGCAACTACATCTAACTATCAAATTGAAAATAATTTTTTCGTGTATTAGTCTCCTCCTCCGACAGATGGCGCGGAATTTACGAGTGGCTCATCTAATTTTTTAGTTTGTCTATGGATATAGCACTCGTTTAAGTAGAACGAGCGCTCTTAAATAGAATAATAATGAAGCTCTTACGTAAAATATGTGTAGACTGTAGACTCGATAACCAAAAAACTATAATACTAGAGAATTTCTATTTCTTATCTACGAGGGTACCTCACTTCCGTGATTTATAGAAGCATGAGATCGCAGCGGCGCGTTTGTTTTATACTTTTAACCCTGCGAAATAAGACTTGGGCAGGTTTAAATTACGATTAGCCAGTTCGGCTCAGGGGAAAAAAGTGAAATCCTCTGATTGCCCCAACTTCAGATTTCGACTTCCACTTCTCGTTCTTCTCAGTTTAGTTTTGTTCTTATTCCTGGGAGATTATTTATTTCTTCAGCTCGCTGTAGACTTTGTAGGCGTCTTAACTTTTGCACTTCGAAGTGGATTTGTAGCCCTGGGCCATCCGATCTTTCCCGAGGCGAGTTTTAGTTTCTTGCTATCACGGCCACTGACTCCGCTCGCTATTTTTATTTCTTTTTCTATTTTCGGTTGTTGTGCTGAAGGTTCAAATTTGATTTTGTGATGAAGCAACTTTGGGACGCGACAAAGTTATAGTGGAAATTTAATGAGGAAAGTTACATAATTTCCAGTGGAACTGAGAAGGTACTCGTTATGGAAGTATCCGAGTCGACTTGGATGAATTTTTCACGTAATCTCCATTAAAACTGAACGGGACGGGTAAGATTCTCTATTTGAAACCGCCGCGGGGTGCCGGAGGCTTAAGACGGGATATTAGGAGCGTTTACGGAATTCGGTTTGAACAGTCGATTTGATACCACAGGGTGTTTCCCGAAGTGGGTCTCGTTATGTGCTATCCCAATAGAACAAAACATCTAATTGTTTCATCCTTTCGTTTTTTTTACTTAAGGGAAGATCATTCCAACAAGTCAAATTGATGCGGTTTCATCGAAAAATCAATGGCAATTTTCTTTCAGATACCTTCCCTCATTTCTGATTTTCAATTTGTATACCATACCTATCTCTCGTTTTCTGGAAATTCGATTCATTTCTATTATAACGTTATCTCTCGTTCTAAATTATTGAAAACTTTCAAGAGACTATCGACCGAGGTCAATAGAAATAATGTTTTTATAAATACATACGAATAAACAAGAGTAATAATAAGAAACCTTAATCAATTCAATAATTTAACTAATAATAATGGTAGACTTTTAGATCTAGTATTTTCTAATGTTCAGTGTCGTGTCTCTGTTGATGAGTTTTCTCTTGTGAATGTTGATCCACAGCACCCTCCGATTAATTTCTGTGTTTCCAATTGGTCGGATCATGTTCCTTCTATAGGAGTTAACTTTGTGAACAACAAGGAATTTAACTTTCGTAAGGCGAATTTTCCGCGTATGTACCGGATGATATTGGATGGATGATGTCATTGAGTCTACCCAGGATGTCAATGTGGCGTGTGATAGGTTTTATGCAACACTGAATAACATATTCATGCAGACTGTGCCTTTCAAGATTAAAAGAAGACGTTTTCCTACCTACTTTGATTCGACTATTATTGACAACATTTTGAAAAAAGAAAAATCCCTTAGTAACTTCAAGAAGTACGGTGATGAGTTCTATTTAACGGAATACAAGGAATTGAGGAGGATCGTCAAGCGTGACATTCGATTGGCTTATAGGAACTTCATTCGGGACTCAGAAGATAGAATTCCACAAGATCCCTCTTCTTTCTGGTCTTTTATTAATGGCAGGAGGGGTAATTCTAGAATTCCTGGTGAGGTAAGACATAGCGGGGAAACTTATCGCGGACCTACTTCTATCGCTAATGCATTTGCTGATTATTTTAGTTTGGTTTATGATCCTGCTGTGAACAGTAGTGCATGTGATGTGAACGGTGCTTGTGGTCCGGAAGCGATACGCATAAGATCTATAACACAGGATCAGATAATTGCCGCTGCCAAGAAACTCTCTAATAAACTTACTTCTGGTCCAGATGGAATACCAAGTTTCATTGTAAAGGATTGTATTTATGCAATGTCCAATCTATTGAGCCATATTTTCAATCTCATATTGAGCGAGGCTACTTTCCTAGGGCATGGAAATTGGCTAAAATTGTACCAGTCTTGAAAAACGGAGACCCTTCTATTGTTAGTAACTACAGGCCAATATCAATTCTGTCAAACTTCTCAAAGCTATTTGAAATAATTGTCTGCAATAGTATATATCCAGCCATAAGGAACTATATTAAGCTTGAGCAGCATGGATTCATAGCTGGTAGATCTTGCACGACCAATTTGACTGTATTTTCCCAGTATATTTGCGAGGTGCTTGATTCTGCTGGTCAGGTCGATGCAGTATATACAGATTTTCAGAAGGCCTTTGACAGGGTAGCACATGAGCTTCTGCTATGGAAATTACTCAACAAATTCAGTTTTTCGGAGAGCCTTGTCAAGCTGTTTCGCTCATATCTAGTCGATCGTCGTCAGTTCGTTCAGATTGAAGGTTCAAAATCATCTGACTTTATACCCACTTCTGGGATACCTCAGGGGTCCAATCTGGGGCCACTCTTATTTATTCTGTTCGTGAATGATCTGATGGATGTTCTCAGCTTGCTGCATCTAATGTTTGCGGATGATTTAAAGTTATATTGCAGAATTCGGTCACTGGAGGATTGCGTTCGACTCCAGCTGGAACTTAATAATCTTGTAAATTGGTGTAGAGAAAATCGTTTGAGTCTGAATGTTTCAAAGTGCAGTGTCATTAGCTTCACAAGGAAGGTAAATATGCTGAGGTATAATTATGTCGTCGGGGATCAGGTCCTTTCTCGTGTTGATAGGGTGAAGGATCTTGGTGTGATCTTTGATCAGAAGTTTTCGTTTATTCCGCATATATCCCAACTCATTTCGTCTACCTCTAGAACATATGGATTCATCGCGAGCAATAGCAAGTACTTCAGTAATACTTCAACATTGTTGATTCTCTTCAGTTCCTTCATTCGTAGCAAGTTGGAGTAGGTATGCCAGCATAATTTGGCGTCCTATTTATTATTGCCATCAATACCATCTCGAAGCGGTGCAGAGAAGATTTTTGAAATTTTTGGCTTGGAGGGAGGATAAAGTTTATCCACCAAGAGGATCCGACCATAGTTCATTGTTGAGTCGATTCAATGTGGTTTCATTGCGAGGCAGGAGAGAGATTGTGGCTATTAAATTTATTTACAAACTACTGCACAATAGTATTGACTGTCCACCTTTATTGACTGCTTTGAGTTTCCGCGTTCCAAGAGTGACATCTCGTGCTGTTGATCTGTTAAATCTGTCTATTATCAACTCGATTGCGAGAGATTGTGACATTCACTTTGACACGTTGGCGTCTGTTATCTATTGAGTTTAAACTAGGAACCAAAGTCAATAAATTTATATATGATTGTGTTTACCGCTTAACGGTTTTTTTTTGTTAATTTCATGTTATTTTATTGTTTCAGTTTTTAAATTTGCAATATTGGTTGATTTGGTATTTACATATTTCTGGTCTCAGTATAATATCGTTCGATTATGTTCGGTATTCTTGTTATATTTCATTGTTGGCACTGTAGCTTGGTTTCTTTTATTATGCTAGGTTTAGTTATTTTCTGTAACTGGGTATGTACCTGTTGAAAATAAACAACTTATTATTATTATTATAAGAACTGAAAGAACTCTGCTGGAGATGTGAAAAAAATTGTAGGAACTCACCAAGTTAGGGTCCCATATAACAGAAATGGTAATGAGAAGTCGGCAATTCTCTAAGTTTTAAAAAGAAATCCTAAGTTGCAGTCATGTATGTGAGTTTATACACAGTTCTACCCAGTTTCCCCTATTCTCTGAATAAATACTCGTTGGAAGTGTTTTTTTATCAATTTCTGAGCGTATCCTGCAAAAGAAAACCTTCATTTAGTCGAAATCGACGATTTTATTCATTGTTTATATTCGTTACGGCAACCATGATAATTTGCTTTTCGGCTGTCAACTGTCGTGAATTGTGCAATTTTGCCAATGTTTCGAACTTGTACTTAAAATTTAGGTTGATCAGTTCGAATGTTGTTTCGAGAATGTATTGGGGGTGTTAGCATTTATGAATTGAAAATTGAAAAAGAATATCTATTAATTATTAATGTTAGTATAAAAGCCATTATAGAATAGCTTGAGTTAGGTTACGTTAGGTATGATTAGGATAGCTAAGATAGGAACAGTGCCAAGTTGTAATAAAGAGTGAAAATCAGTCAAAAACACTTTTTTTTACAAAAAAAAAATCTGGTACGTATTGAGAGAAGTGGCACTACAATTATTAATTTCATAATTGAAAAGATCTGGCTCATAGTTCAAGTGCCATATTTCTTAATACGAGCCAATTTTTTTTGGAAAATAAGTGTTTTTGAGTGATTCCCACTCGTATTATTACTTGGCACTGTTCCTATTTTAGCTTACCTAACCTAACCTAACTCAAGGTATTCTGAAATTCCTTCTATACTTATATTGGAAAAGTTCAGAAAAACGGGATTTTCCAATCCTATCCTAATAGTTTGAAAGTTACTGGCTATTCGATTTGAGATATTGGCAACATTGCACAATTCGCGACGGTTGACAGACGTAAAGCAAATTAACATGGCTGCCGTAACTAATATCAACAATGAATTAAAACGTCTTTTTTGCGGAAACGCAGGCTTTATTTTGTAGGATACGCTCAGAAATTGATGAATGAAACATTTTCAACGAGTACTGATTGAGAAAATAGAGGAAAACAGTCTAGAACTGTGTATAACCTCACCTACCTGACTGAAACTATTTTTCATTCCTCCAGCACGATTCTTTTAGTTCTAAATAATTAAAAAAACACCATTCTATTATTTTCATAAAAGAAGGTCGAAATAGAATCTAACCCCTCAAAAATTGACAATCTGGCAGGAATATCAAACGAAATGCGTCAGATAGCTCAAATTAGAAGGATCTCCCTTACATCGAGATCCCCTAATTCTCTAATCCAGACCTCTCCAAGTCTGGGCTCCTAACCGCAGAACGATGTGATTGATTCAGTGTAAGCGTAATCAATTATATGACTTTACGATCTGACGGGTTCCGATCTGAAAATAACCCAAATCAATTACCCTTCTTTCTTCGGTTTGGTGGTTGGATCAATCAGTCATCCTTGTTTTCGATGGCCGCGAAAGTTCATCAATGAAGGAACTTCTTAATGATATGGTAATGGAGAATACATTAGATAGATTCGGTGGAAAGATGGGAATTATATCAGATGATGGCGAGATCTGAACAGTGAAAAATGAACGGTTTGTGATGGGATGTTTTTCTTCACGCGTGTTAAGTGAATATGAATTGAATATGGATTTTAATGGATGGGTTATATTTCATCATCTTGAGTGGATTACCAATTTCGATCTCCTCGAAGTTTTGCTCACTCATTTCTTGGAATATCGTGTGAACAAATAAACTTGATTGATATGTAAGTATCAATAAGAGATGTTCGAATTCAAACGGTGGGTTAGTTACAATTTTTCATGATTTAGTTATTCTTGGAGACTTAATGAAAAATTCAAGATACATGCAATCAGAGCCGGAACTAGGATTCTAGCGCCTGTGGCAAACTTTCAAAATGCGCCCTTGAAGAAATTTATTTTTCAATAAATATATGATTCTTATAATTGACATTTATTGATTATAAGGGGTTTTCCAATAAAAAGTGTTATTTTGATATCAAAAGAAAAATGCCATTCTTCAATATAAATGATCGGATGTTTATTTCATTATAAAGAAGAAGCTATGGCGTTAATAGTGGAAAATAACATCAGGCAAATGACCACCACGAGCACGCTTACAGGACCATATCCTTCTAACCAAATGGCAAAGTGGCTGCCCTATGTCCTCGATAGCCTCACGAATTCCATCTTTGAGGTCTTGAATCGACGCTGGGCTATTGGCGTAGACCTTCTCTTTCACGAAATCAAAAGGTGTTAAATCACAAGATCTCGGTGGCCAATTGTAATCACCTAACCTACCTAACACGGTTCGGAAACTTTTCCCGCAAAAGACCAATGGTTTCGTTGCTTGTGGGGTACGTAACGCCGTCTTGTTCAATGCAAACGTTGTCCAGATCAATACTATCCAATTTCGGCCATGAAAAATCATTGATCATCTCTCGATAGCGCAATCCATTCACCGTAACTGTTACTCCAGCCTCATTTTCCAAAAAGTAAGGTCCAATGACTCCACCGGACCATGAACCGCACCAAACAGTCACACGTTGAGGATAGAGAGGCTTTTCAACAATAACTCTTGGGTTTTCCGAGCCCCAGATTCGACAGTTTTGCTTGTTGACGAAGCCACCGAGGTGGAAATGGGCCTCATCACTCAAGATGATTTTTCAATGGAATTCTGGATCATTTTCAACGACCCAATCAGCAAAGACAAGTCGTTGTTGATGATCGGCTGGCTTGAGTTCTTGTGTTAACTGAACTTTATAAGCTATAAGACCCAAATCTTCATGCAAAATACGGTGTAATGACGTTTGTGGAATGGCTAATTTCAAAGAACGACGAGGAATGGACAAATCTGGATTTTCTTTAACACTTTCGGCGGCAACAGCAATATTTTCGGCTGTTCTCGAGCGACGTGCACGGGTTTTATTCTTCACATCACTAACTTGTCCCAAGAGCTCGAATTTTACCACCAATCTCTTCATTGCGGTCCGACAAGGTGCTTCCGACGACCCACATTTTCCACCATTTTTATAGTGAATTTTAATGATTTCAATACGTTATTGAAGCGTGTATCGTTCCATTTTTATTGATGACGTAGTTTCTACTCGTTAAATGTCAAAAAATGACAGCTTTAAGCGTGATATCTACCGAAATAGCGGGCTTGCGGGCTATTCAAAATAACACCTCTTTTTGAAAAACCCTTTATTTTGAAGAACCTCTTATTGACAATAATCTCCCATATTTTAAGATAATGGACAATGCACCGCGAGTCGTGTTTTGTAAACTGGAAAATTCGCCACTTTGAAATATAGAGCTTGTAGTCAATCTTGATTTAAAATGGAATATATCATATTTCACATTTCGCGCCCCTAGGTCGTTTGCGCCCGTGGCAAATGCCTCCCTCGCCACGCCCACGGTCCGGCTCTGCATGCAATCGAGCCGCCATCTTGGATTTCAGGTACAACTATGTGACTTCTGATTAATACTAAAATAGTTACCTAGTTTCATGACATTGTCCTTCTTTCTTCGGTTTGGTGGTAAGATGAATCAGTCATCCTTGTTTATGCTGGACCCGAAATTTCATCAATGACGAACTTCTTAATGATATGGTAATGGAGATCACCTACATTAGATTGATTCGATGAAAAGATGGGAGTTATATCAGATGATGGCGAGATTTGAACAGTGAAAAATGAACGGTTTGTGATGGGATGTTTTTCTTCACGCGTGTTGAGTGAATATGAATTGAATATGGATTTTAATGGATGGGTTATATTTCATCATCTTGAGTGGATTACCAATTTCGATCTCCTCGAAGTTTTGCTCACTAATTTCTTGGAATATCGTGTGAACAAATAAACTTGATTGGTCTCAATAGTTCATTTGATATGAAAGTATCAATAAGAGATGTTCGAATTCAAACGGTGGGTTAGTTACAATTTTTCATGATTTAGTTATGCTTGGAGACTTAATGAAAAATTCAAGATACATGCAATCGAGCCGCCATCTTGGATTTCAGGTACAACTATCTGACTTCTGATTAATACTAAAATAGGTACCTAGTTTCATGACATTGTCCTTCTTTCTTCGGTTTGGTGGTAAGATGAATCAGATCTCCTTGTTTATGCTGGTCCCGAAATTTCATCAATGACGAACTTCTTAATGATATGGTAATGGAGATCACCTACATTAGATAGATTCGATGAAAAGATGGGAGTTATATCAAATTCAAATGATGGCAAGATCTGAACAGTGAAAAATGAACGGTTTGTGATGGGATGTTTTCTTCACGCGTGTTAAGTGAAAATGAATTGAATATGGGTTTTAATGGATGGGTTATATTTCATCATGTTGAGTGGATTACCAATTTCGATGGTGTTGTAGTAGGTGTTTTTTCTCGCTTATTTCTTGAAACATCGTGTGAACGAATGAATTTGCTTGAGTCTGCATCATTTCATTCAGAAATGAAATGTTCATTTTGAGCCGTAAGCACGATAATTTTCGAAGGAATTGTCCCAGAGACTTGACATTTTCAGGGTGGATTCAGTTCCCGAATGCTGAGGTTAAGTTCGTTAACAAGCCAAATCGTACAAGTGTTCCATAACAAATGAGCATTTAAAATTTTCCTCAATATCTCTGACAAAACGGAACCAATCAAAATGAAATTATTCGGTAACATGCTACATGCTCATAATAAGCCTCTTGCAAAATTTTGTGGTTGTACTGTTAACAGACCCACAGAAAATCCGATTATAATATTGAAAAGAAGAACCTTCATATTTCCATAACAAGACATTCGATTCGAGAGAAATTTATTTTTTTAATGAAGATTGAATAACTAAATGTTCATGGAAAATTTTAAAAGGATCTCATCATCAGAACCATAGAACTCAATTTTTTCAATTATTGATTTTTAATATATTTAATTTTTTGAATAATTTCCAGAATATACAGGGTGTCTGGTGAGGAATGGGACAACGTTTAGGTGGTGATGAGGGATGTCTCAAGGAGTGAGAAAATGCCATTTGAAATCATCTGAGGTACATGGTTCCTGATATACAGGGGGTTTTCGAAAAAATTAGGAAATTTCAAATGGCCACAATTCAGGAAATAAAAAAGCTAATCCGATGATTTTTCGTATGAACAATGATAGAGTGAGTAGGAATCTGTTTGAACGAAAAATTCGAAATAAAATCAGATCCGGACTCAGAAATTTCAGTTTTTCTGAAATTATGTAAAAACAACACCCTGTATGCGGTTTTCAATTTTTTGACTTCAGATTCTGAGAGAGCAGGAAAAATACTTTCGAACTCAACTGTCATCCCGAATGGCACAAATTTTCCCTGCTTTCTATGACCCTTCGAATGTCAATCTTCCGATTTTCGCTCCTTACATATTATTTTCTCGACATTTCAAATGACCATAATTCAGGAAATATGAGAGCTAATCCGATGATTTTTCGTATGAACAATGATAGAGTGAGTACGAATCTGTTTGAACGAAAAAATCGAAATACAATCAGATCCGGACTCAGAAATTTCAGTTTTTCTGAAATTAGGTAAAAACAACACCCTGTATGCGGTTTTCAATTTTTCCGACTTCAGATTCTGAGAGAGCATGAAAAATACTTTCGAACTCAACTGTCATCCCGAATGACACAAATTTGCCCTCCTTTCTATGGCCCTTCGAATGTCAATCTTCCGATTTTCGCTGTCGTACAAAGACAATCACAGAGACGTTTCAGTGTTAATGTGTGGTGCGCAGTTTATGATAATAATTTAATAGGTCCTCATTTTTTCGCAGGAAGACTCACCGGAGAAATTTATAGAGATTTCCTTATGAATGTTCTTCCTAATTTATTAGGAAATATTAATCAAAGAGGACTTATCTTCCAGCATGATGGAGCACCCCCAAATTTCTCAATTTTAGTGAGAAATCATTTGAACGAGGTCTATCCAAATAGATGGATAGGTCGTGGTGGTCCAAGAGCATGGCCACCTCGGTCCCCCGACATGACACCGTTAGATTATTTCCTTTGGGGACACCTTAAAACTATGATGTACGGGCGAGAAATAAATACAAGGAAACAATTAATTCAGCGCATAATAGACGCATGTGACGAAATACCAAACAACCCGAATGTGATAAGGAAAGCAGTTTTGTACTTAATGAAAAGAGCAGATAAATGTGTAGAAGTTGGTGGTTTTCATTTTGAACAATATTTGAAGAATTAAATATTAATTTTCCAAATTTCGCATTTTTGATAATTTTATAAAAATTTTGATTCGTTATGATCTTTTTTTTACTTATTAGTAACTATCTGAGATCTCATGTTTCTGAAATGTCGAGAAAATAATATGTAAGGAGCGAAAATCGGAAGATTGACATTCGAATGGTCATAGGAAGCAGGGAAAATTTGTGCCATTCGGGATGAGAGTTGAGTTTGAATGTATTTTTCCTGCTCTCTCAGAATCTGAAGTCAAAAGAATTGAAAACCGCATACAGGGTGTTGTTTTTACCTAATTTCAGAAGAACTAAAATTTTTGAGTCCGGATCTGATTTTATTTCGAATTTTTCGTTCAAGCAGATTCGTACTCACTTTATCATTGTTCATACGAAAAGTCGTCGGATTAGCTCTTATATTTCCTGAATTATGGTCATTTGAAATGTCGAGAAAATAATATGTAAGGAGCGAAAATCGGAAGATTGACATTCGAAGGGTCATAGAAAGCAGGGAAAATTTGTGCCATTCGAGAAGACAGTTGATTTTTCCTGCTCTCTCAGAATATGAAGTCAAAAAAATTGAAAACCACATACAGGGTGTTGTTTTTACCTAATTTCAGAAAAAATAAAATTTATGAGTCCGGATCTGATTTTATTTCGAATTTTTCTTTCAAACAGATTCGTACTCACTCTATCATTGTTCATACGAAAATCATGGATTAGCTCTTATATTTCCTGAATTATGGTCATTTGAAATTTCCTAATTTTTTCTAAAACCCCCTGTATATCAGGAACCATGTACCTCAGATGATTTCAAATGGCATTTTCTCACTCCTTGAGACATCCCTCATCATCACCTAAACGTTGTCCCATTCCTCACCAGACACCCTGTATTTCCGATCGTGCTGACATTTTGCATTCATATACTCAACATGAATTGCAATGTTTTGAGGTAATAAAACTATTGTTTCACCAATGAACGAGAGCTCGAAAGTACCTGCTCAGGACCTTTCTTAAATTTTTTACGTGCATGTAGGTGAGCGATGGAAACAGAATACAAGTCGTAATTCTTCACAAAAAACTGTCATCGAACCAGCACAATTTGCCACACTTTTAGTTGACTTTGGACGAACAAAACTAAAAGTATCTTTTAAAACTTAAAAAACGGCCTGTTTAGGTCTGTTGCAAAGGCTTCTCAGGCAATCAGCTCATCGTGATAGATCGTTTGACTGCCCTACTAATTTTCTATCCTATTTTTAGCGAAAGTTCAATACTATCCCGACCGTTACCGCTACCGATAGGTAACAGTAGCGCATTGCGCTTCCTCTGCAGAATGCGAGCATTTTCTCAAAAAGAAGAGGGAGTTTTGAAGAATAGTCTAGTATTGAATGTCCTGATATCTGGGCAGTTCATTATAAGGTGAATAAAACACTTTTAGAGATAAAAAACTCAAGTGATTTCAATGTCTCAACTTGTTTCGAGCTATAAGAAGCTCATATTTAGGAGGAAAAACCGCGGAAGTGAAACTATAAACTCACTCATGGAAGAACAGCAGCAAAGCCCAATATACAACATCAATAATTCAATGGAATGCATTACCCAACCTTAAAAAAACAAAGACAAAGAAGGAAAAGTTGAAACAATTAAAATAAATATAAAATCAGTCGGTTGTAAGTCATAGTTTGAAAAATACAAAAAATAGTGACATTACAAATCGAAAAATTGAAAAAATTGAAGAAAGGAAGAATGTCACCAGAATAAACTAAAAGGAAATCTTCAAAAACAATTCACTGGATGCTTGTTGAGATCATGCAAACAGTTCGAAAATGAGTTCATCAATCATCAACTTAATCAACATTTGGTGATTAATTTTTGAGTGATATTTTTCTATTTCAATTGTTTTAACTTTTCTTTTTTCGTTTTTGTTTTTAAAGGTTAGGTTATGTATTCAATTTAATTATTGATGTTTTATATTGGGCTTTGCTGCTGTTTCTCCATGAGTGTTTTGTTTTTAGCTTCACTTTCGTGTTTTTTTCTCCTGAAGATGAGCTTCTTATAGCTCGAAACATGTTGAGACATTAAAATCACTTAAGTTTTTTATCTGGAAAAGTGTTTTATTCACAGTTAAAGCACAGACAACAACCATCGAAACTTCTTATGCAGCTAAAAACATCTGGTACCAAAGTAACCCATTTACATTGAAGTGTATTTCATTAAACATGTCTACGTTACTTTTAGGAGTTAACCAGAGTTTCTCGTTTCACGCATCAGCTTCAAGTACGCCTTTTCGGCAGGAGATATAGCTGACCATCAGCAATTTCACGAGTGTTTCAATCGGAGTTGAAAGTTTACAAAGTTCATGGGAAATACAGTTAATGCGACTAAAGCAATTCCCATTTATGGGTTACTATCAACCTTAGCGCGCATTTAATGCCATTAAAGGTAACAAGTAAAAATGGAATGGGTGCATGTAATGCTGTAACATCTAACTTTCGGTCATTAAAATGTAAGTTATGGACCACTTTACAGCTTCATTCAATCGTAAAAAGTTTACTGTTGCAATTTCATAAAGATATACTCGGATACTTGGCAGGAAATGCAACGTATTAAAAATATCGTGGTGTTTGCGATGAGGAATATTAAGTAACTGCATTAGGAGAAAACTTTCCTTCGTATCGGGATCATGGGTTCTTGAAAAACGGAGGTTATATCCAATCCAAAATGTTGGGAAAAACTCGTTGATGTAGATCGCTGTATATCGATTGAAATATATTCTGAGGGGATTCTGCATTTCTAAGAAACTTTATAGGTTTTCACTTCTAGTCTCAGAAACAGAAATTAAAACATTTCCAATTAAGATGAAGTGCTTCTGCGAGAATCTCTGCACTTATTCGTCAGGAGCAAATTGGTCTTGAAAAAATTGTTGCCTAATAGTAAAACCATTGTTTAAGGAGAAAACAATGGTAAAACTGAAAAAGGAAATAAATGAAAAGGACAATGTAACGTTTCGGTGTCAGACATTTATTTAATTTTGAAGTTTTCTGATGTCATTTCTTTCTTCAATAAATCAATCCAAATAGATCTATTCCAACATAACAATTGTCCAAATTATCTACTTCATCTAACAAAATACATGTGAGTTGCTTAATTTTCCTTCCATAATATTATCAGGTTCCATCATTGGGATCTTTATGTTGTTTCAGTTGTTTCATATGATCTCCGCTATTTGAACCTAAATGATCGGCGATTTGTGATCTTGTAATGTCTCTATTTTTGATGTTGTTCTTATGTTCCCGTTTTCTTATCTCTAAAGATCTTGATGTCTCTTCAGTATAAGATTTTCCACATATACAGGGAATATTGTAAACACAATTTTTTTATTTTTGTGCCTCATTCATTGGTTTCGTTCTGGTTAGAATGGATCTCAAATCACAGTTCTTATGTTGAATTTGGAACAAATTCTTCTTATTTTCTCTGAAAGGTCAGGAATAAGGAATGACGTTCAACAAATTTGGTTATTCTTGACGGTTTTCTGTTTGTACCTGATCATTATTAGAATTCGGATTAGATATTTCTCTTTCTAAATTTGAAATTGGTGGGTATTGATATCTAGTAGGAACTCATTAATGAAGGAAATTTCATTATTTCTTATTACTAATTATTTCTGTTTCAGAGACTGAGAGTGAAAACAAAGTTTTTTAGAAATAGATTGTTGTTGTTTTCTTGAATGGAATATTTTTATATCGAAATGGCAGAGTTTCATTATAGCATCGTTTCAGAGTTTTGAACGAAACGAATAAAACAAGTCACATTATTATTTTTAATGAGTTGAAATGAGGGGAATGTAAGGGTTTACTAAAAACTCACTTAAGCAACAAGGAATATTATTAATCGAATATCACTCCAAGAATTACAATCATGAAAATTAAAATGACATGTTTTTATACATCCCTTACCTGTATTGCCCTTTTATAGCCAACATTAAAACACAAATGAACAAGTACATATAAAGCTTGATTTTATCATAGATTTCATGTCGACTTCTAAGACTAATGTTTCCATTTGTTTCAATCACAGAAAGCACCTTTGATGCTAAATATTTCCAAAGACACTTTGATATGTGCATTCAGTTAGAATATTGATATTTTGAAGATTATAAACGAAGATGAGAAAATCGACATTCTAACGAGCTTTTTTATTATTATATTCCACTTTCAGAAAAGAAACTCAGCCGTGACTATATTCGATAATAAAGAAAAGAAAAACCACAATCGTAATATTATGATATAATGAGGAATACATTAACATACATTGAGAGTCAGCATATCAAAGTTAAAAAGGCCAAAAAACATTTTGTTTTCGCCACACAAATCTTCAAAAAACTAAAAACATAACTATCATATATTGACATAACATCAACGAACTATAAATCAACTCTTGAAAGTCCACTTTACTAAAAGCATTATAATACCATATTCGTCCAGATAGTATTTAGATAAAAAGCAGAAGCAAATCCAGCATTCTAAACGGCGGATGTCAAAAAACAATGCGGGCATGACAATATTTCACTCTGGGAACAGATGACAAGGATTATATCCGTTTGTCCCTACTCAAAGGACCAATGTCAATATGTCGCGTTTCCACGAAACCCACATTATTCTTCGTTCCTTTAACGCCAATCCGTTGCCATCTTTGTCGAGATCAATGGACATTTGAGTTGCAATATGAATCGTTTCTAAAGGAATTTTCAGGATCTCATAATGACATCCATAGTGATTTTTGTTTTATCCTGTTGAATACTGACTACTCAGATCACTTCAGTTTGAAGTGAGTCTTCTTAATATAATGTCTATGCTCAGTTCAAATTGGATTTTAAGTAAAATGAAAGAAGTAATTCATACCACTATACTTTCTCTATTCGTAAGTATAAAAACAAAGAACGACATGAGCATAATTAACAGCTTAAAAAACTATACAAAAGTGACCAAATTCCAATCAAATCTTGCTCAAAGTTGACCTTCAACAACCCTGTGTCCTGTTTCTAGCTTGTACTTCGAAAACGGAGTCTATGCCATGAGGCAAAAATGATTCTCTCGATGTTATCTAGACGCTATATTCGTTTGTCCAATTTATGATGAGACATTCTGTATAGCTGCTACACTTTCTACAAGAGTGTTGATATAGGCGTATTCATTCATAGAAATATGGGGATATATTTTCTCACACATCTTTGGAACACTACTAGTTGTTTTCTCGCAATTCTGAACATTCCATAAGGTTTCCTGCAATCTGAAATCAATTATTATAATATATCGTTTATTCAGGATGGTATAAGTCATTGAAAATCGGTATATCTTGTTGAACAGAGGCTAGAAAAAATAAAGAGATTGGTCTCTTATAACAAATTATATCATTACCCACATTCATCATAGCAGTCGATAAATAAATATGAAGTTATATCCTGCTGCCGACACCTTAAAGAATAACTCCATATTGAATGGACATAACATTCCTCACAACAATCCATAAATCACCCCGAGAAACGATACATTTCTCTCGGCCACTTGCAAATGGCATACATTATACCATCTTCATCCAGTGAGTATTTACGGAAAAAAACAAAAAACGGTGTCAGCATCCTAAACGGCGTCGAAAAACGACACGGGCGAAACAATATTTCAATTCGGAAACAGATGAGAAGCACCACATATATTGCTAGATTTCCTCCGAGAGAGCTTCTATATGTGCACTTTCATCAGGAGCTGGCGTAGCGGGCCCGTTCAGAAAAAGAAGAAGATTTCGGGACGTTCAATGCCGGTAGCGTCTGAGAGGAGAACGCTACGACCGTTCCCATAAATCACCGGCAAAATATGAAACAATGGGAAATTTCTCGCTTACCCCGCGATAAATCATTGATAAGACCGACATTACCGAATTAAAATAAAGTTTTTCGTGACGGGTCGGCCCGTACCGGTCCGACGTAGCCGGAAACTACGCGGGATAGATGCGAATTTTGAAAATAATATGCTCCGGAATTGGACGTTCGCAATACTCGTAACGTCGTTTTTCACAGCCCTAATCTGTTTTCAGGGAATAATGTTTCCTCCTTACTTCTCGTATATTTTATTATGTGTCTTGCTGAACGTATAAAAATTATCATAAAATGTAGCAGTGGAAGCGCTATGGTCTTTCGCGTTCTGTTTTACATTTTGTTCTTTTTTCTGGGTATTTCCTTTCAACATGATTTACCATTTTGAAATTTTGTGCTGCAAGAATGCACCGAAAATTTATAATTATCAGGTAAATCATCTAACAGCACAATGTTTTCTCGTGAAAATCATTTTTGGCATCTGTGGCACTTATAGTCATCGAGATATAAAACGATGATAATCGAATTTAAGATGTTCAATCGTCGGTTTCGAATTATTCGAATGCCTATAACTTTCCAGATCAGTAGAATATTGGAAATGGCCGATGAAAACAGCGTTTTAAGCCTCAATTACTCTCAGCTACTTCCACTGCCACTCGCGAGGCCCGAAATAATTTTATAAATACTTCTGCGCGCTGCAGCATCGAACGCAGTGAGCATTCATACTCTGCTGCATTATCTCTCCTGCAACCAATGACGGACGAAGAAATTCCACAGCAACCTAGTTGAATGTATTCCCTTACGACCGCTCGCGCTGCTGGTGCTTTGACTTCCTTAATACGAAAACCGCCAATTTAGATAGCGTAAGGCAGCGCGAGTAGCAGCTGCAGTAGCAGAAGAAGTGTTAGTGATTATATTCTCGTGCTTCCCACTCCCCTGCTCAATTCTCTGCCCCCTGCCTTGAAAGTGAGCTGAGTGTAATCGAGGTATTGAAAGTTCTCTTGATACTTGTATATCATTATTTATAATATTATTCAAAAATTTACCGGTATTTTATGGGGTGCTGATGCAACAACTATTTGTACGGCAGCTCTAGCCTCAGTGTACTCTATTGCCGAATATTGTTTCCCTGTTTGGCCCAACAGTGCCTATGTACATAAGATTGATGCACAATTAAACTTATCCTTGAGAATAGCAACTGGAACAATAAAATCAACACCAAATACCATGGTTGTTACCAGTTCTTTCAAACATTGCTCCTCCACATATTCGCTGGCAGGCCCTAACTTGAAAATTTGGAATAAATTCAATTCTTCTACGAATTTATATCAAATACTTTCCTATACTCCAGATAATAAGATTCTCTGAGTAAGAAATAATTTCTTATTCTTATTTCTTACTCTGAGATAAGATTCCTCGATTAAATCACGAAACCATTTCGGTCCATTTACTTTTTGACCTCGAATGAAAGCGATAAAATAATTTGCCAAAGCAAAGATTCAATAACTGATTCCTCCAATAAAATTCTTGAATTTGATCTCCAAGGAAAACTTGGACTGCTCTTAATCGTATAAAAACAGGTCATGGCCGTTGTAAGAGCATGCATTTCAAGTGGAATTCAGCTGAGAGTCCTAGTTGCGAATGCGGAGAAGCAAACGAGACAATAGAACATCTGATAAATAATTGTCCCATATTTAAATTTCAGTATGGCTTAAGGGCTATATACATGAAGTTAGAGTCGTTTTTGAATTGGGTTGTCTCAAATCGATTTAATATAGTTTCAACCATTTTATTTTTCTGTCCTTTTTTTCTGCTTCGATTTTTTCGTTTCAGATTCAGGATTCCGAAGCATCTTGGAGAGAGTTATCGGTTGGACTCAATAAAGAAGAAATCCTTCATTATTCAAATAGTTTTTAAGTGTTATTTTTGTAGAACGGCGAGACAGGGTTTTTTCTACTGAGGTTTTTCCCTGAGCTCTGGTATCATGCGAAAAAATAGTATGGTACACCGTTTTGCACTTACCTCAGTTAGATATTTTTGTTTCTGTTTTATGAATTGTATTATGTAGCTCTTCATTTCAAAAGAATATATTAATATGGTTCAGTTCTTTAGTTTGAATAATGTAAGTAGGCAGGATAAAAAAAAATGAGATGAATGTTTCCATGGAAGTGAATTGTCAGTAAGAAAGGAGTTAGAAAAAAAATAAAATAAAGAAATGTCACGAAATTGCTTCGCATGAAATCCACCCTGAAAAGAGTCATTTATTTCAATGCAAATTAGCTTAGGAGATTTGTTGGATCGTGTAATTTCGCACCCAATTAAAATTAAAAAATAATCAAATAATAATTACACGATACCATAACAAATTGGCGCCCAACGCGAGGTTGGAATTTCTATGAATGGAAAATAATACTTATATTGGAAATGTTATTTGAAAAAATAGAAACAATGGAAAGAAATTGGAGAGGAAAATGGAAGAAAAATTTACAGAATTGTCAGAATAAAATTGAAAGGATGGGAGAGATAAAAGAAAGCGAATACAAATAATGCTGAGGGGAATTATACTTGGAAATGAAAACCCTAATAAAATGAAATTAGGAAAATTAACCGAAACAGAAGTGATAGAAATGGAGAATAGTATTGTTGATCCAGAATGCAGTGTAGTGTTAATTGAAAAGCCTGTTGGAAATAGTTTGCTAAATCTCCCTACCTTTGTATTTTGATTAGACAGATTGACAAAAATATAATTACAGTTAAGCATTGTCAATTCATTTAGAAGTTATTCCCGTTATTAATCCATTTTCGAGCTTACAATTAACATTTTTGGCGACCGTGACAGGACATTATAAGCTAGAAAATGGATTAATAACGGGAATAACTTCTTAAATGAATTGACAATGCTTAACTGTAATTATATTTTGTCAATCTGTCTAATCAAAATACAAAGGTAGGGAGATTTAGCAAACTATTTCCAACATTCTCCCCCCTCAACAATTTTATTTGATATTGAAACTGAGCCAAAACACTCTATTCCCAACAAGCCTATTCCTAGTATGGTACTATATGATGAAGAAAAAATGGAAATAACCAAAGCTTCAGAAATTGTTGATGAAGTTTATGACACACTAGAAAAGAATCACAAAGAGATCATTCATCTCACAATCGACAGCATTCAAATTCATGATGAAATCTTTGATGGGATTTTCAACCTAATGAGGGGAATTCATATATGGATATAAGGATATCCAATAAAATAAGAAAAAAATATTCCAGAGATTAATATTGTATGAAGACCTGACAAAGAAATATAAGTAGGGTATTATCAAAGCATAAAATTGATTTCCATTTTATCAAATTATGTTCAAAATTTAAGAAAATGTAAACAAATTTGAAGGGATTTGATATGGTTCAGTTCTTTAGTTTGAATAATGTAAGTAGGCAGGATAAAAAAAATGAGATGAACGTTTCCATGGAAGTGAGTTGTCAGTAAGAAAGGAGTTAGAAAAAATAAAATAAAGAAATGTCACGAAATTGCTTCGCATGAAATCCACCCTGAAAAGAGTCATATAATTCAATACAAATTAGCTTAGGAGATTGTTGGATCGTGTAATTTCGCACCCAATTGAAATTAAAAATAAATCAAATAATAATTCCACGATACCATAACAATATATATGTATATATGATGAAGCTTAATATATCAAGAATTTCAACTGTTCTAGTGGTCAAGTTCAAACACATTTTGTATATTGATTATGAATAAAATTCCATTTGATTTGAAAGGAATTCCAACAAACAGTTTCTAGTCTTCTTCCAGCTGATGTTACTCAAAGATGCGCATGCCTTCGTATCATAACACCTCATTACACAAAAATGGAAGGATAATACTCTCGTTTGCGAAAATTAACCCAATGAATTCGCCGCCATCATTGATTAGAGGGGTGTAAGTGTGTAATTAACATATCCCCGACAATGTTCCCCTAATAATAACACATTATATCTGAGAGCATCAAACTCGCGGTTTTGATGTGGCAATGAATACTTAGTAATTCGATACGGATCGAATCATCAGCCGGCGAGGGATGATGGTTCATAATCTCGGCGTGTAGTCTCGAATTCCAACGGGAACACTAGACTATTGCATCTGACTATTACATCGTTAAATCGTTAGTTCGCATCTTCCTCCATATGGTATTCGATTTCTGAGTGTATCGACTTACCAAGTACTTCGAAAATGAGGTCTAGACTAGATAACTATGTGCATCGAGCCGGCTGGAGGTACATTATGCGATTCGCCGTTATCGAGTTTCATTTGCTGATGCTCGATTGGAATTTCGTGTTTTGATGAGTTCAATGAGCCTATTAGGTGAACCTTCAAGTTGTACAACTTTCAAGACTGCTAATACAGTGAAACTTCCTATAACGAAAGCGCTAAATCCGCTAAAAAAATGTGTTATGAAGAAATTTCGTTATACAGAAAAGGGTATATCCGGGTTTCAGTGGTAAATCTGCCCCCGCGGCCTTTTCGAATCATATTGAGGGGATCGATTAGGCATTGAATGAAAATATTCAGCCAACTTTACAGCTTTTTATCTCTAGCCATTTTTGAGATTTCTGTAAAAAACACTTTTTTCGATTTTATTTTTTTTCTCTTGTGAAATGCAAAATTTTCGAATGGTGATTACTTCTCTTGATTCTTCGCTGATAAAGGAATAGACGTATGATTTTTTATGAATGTCAGCCGAAAAATCGATTTTTAGAAAAAAAAAATTAAATTATAGTCATTTGTTTTTCGGTGTTCTTCAAAAGTGTCCACCGTCATTTTTGACATAAAATGTCTTTTTTGGTCCTTTATACCCTGAAATTTGTTCACATTTTTTAAATTGGTGCAACATTTTGAAAAAAAAATGTGAAACTGTTTGAATTTTGAGATTCAGTAGATTTTCATCAAATTTTGGCGCCATTGTATTCATATTGGCTCTCTGAACAATATTAGTGAAAAAACAATTGGCGATCTAACTCAGTTTGGAAGATATGGGCCCCCAAAGTCCGAAAAAAATCTCACTAGAAAGTCACTTGCTCACTACAGAAACACTGAATTACCGCTTTATTAAGTTTAAAACCTCTCTGAACATTTTCAAATAAAGAATTGATTCATTTCATTTCAAATAGTTTCAATATTTATTGCAAAACATCGAAAAAACTCGAGGGAAAGCCCGCCGTTTCTTATGGTAAGTTGGCACTACCGCGAATTATTTCGTGCGAATATGACACGATGCATACCGGTAAATCCTGCTATCATATCATTTTCTATGTCACTAGTCCAAAGATTATGCGGTAGTGCCAAACTTAGCATAATTCTCGAATTTTTCGAAGTTTTGCAATAATTATTGAATATATTTGAAATGAATTAAATCAAAATTTTTTTAAAATGTTCAGAGAGGCTTTAAACTTAATAAAGCGGTAATTCAGTGTTTTTGTAGTGAGAGAAAAGTGACTTTCAGGTGAAATAGTTTCGGACTTTAGGAGCCCATATCTTCCAAACTAAGACAGATCGCCAATTGTTTTTTTCACTTATATCGTTCAGGGATCCAATATGAATACAATGGCACCCAAATTTGATGAAAATCTGCTGAATCCCAAAATTCAAACAGCCTAACTAACCTAACCTAACCTAACCTAACCTAACCTAACCAATACCCATTCAAAAAGTCATGTTCTTTGAATTTTTCGTTATAGAGATTATTTACTTCGTTTAAGAGGGTGTTTTCAAGATGGAATTTGGATTCAAGGTGCAATGTCTTGTACGAAATTCGTTATACAGACGTTCGTTATAGGGAAGTTCCACTAATAATATTAAAATTGTTCTTCTCTGCCATTTTTTCGGATTCCTCTCTAAGTAGGAAGTTTGAGGTTTGAGGTCTTAAATCTAAATATCAAGTTTGACATAGATCGGATAAAGGTCGATCCAGCATTTCAGTGACGTGACGGCAACGTTGCTGTCAGTGCTGCACTGCCTTCAGTGTAATCCGTTATGAATTTTTCACAATCTACACATAACAGTAACGTACGGTGTCGTCTGTGTCAGTGTTTTAAGAAATTCCTGGGTTCGCCTTATGGGCTTTTCTAGTTTGGATCTGGTATCTGACGTGAATGTTATTGTCTTGCGAAATGAATTGCTGCTCTGAAGATCTTGCTTTTGGACGAGTAAAAAGAAAAGATAAGAAGACGCTGGGTATATCTTATACGACATTTGTCAAAATTTAAATATCTTGATGACAACCGTGCACCGTGATCGCCGGAATATCACTGCATCGGATATGTTTGAATAACGTCGTCTTTCCCTTTGCTTCGAATAGACACTTGTATTTTCCGATATATTTTTTCACTGAATGTCACTCAACGGTACGTCACGTCACTGAAATGTGTGGATCGACCTTAACTCAGAGTGAGCTCCACTAGTACGTTACGTTGCGTTGGTCGTCGGGCCTACAATGCGATAATGCAACGCAACGGGCCAGAGGGGCTTCACTCTTAATCCGAAAGTAATCGTGTACAACTGTACATAAATGGAATGTGGAAAAAAACCATTATTTACAAACTTCAAAGGAATAGTGTGATGGCCTAATAACCGATAGCAATTATCAAAAGATACCAAAAAACGATATACTATTTATTCGAATATATCATTTTCCTACGCTGCCATCGGGTTAGAAAAGGTTCTTTACACGAGTTTCGCCTATATTATTCAACTTTTCGGCCATCTTTCGCCAATCATCGTCAACAAACACACTCACATAAGTGTGTTTCCTGACTAAGAGCCGTATTCATAGTTCGCCCTTGAGTTGAGTGACAGTTAATGTCACCTTTATGTCTAGTATTCATAAGGACCATAAAACTCACACTCACCCTCAAGGGCCAACTATGAATACGGCTCTAAGGCTAGCGAATAATGACGAAAATTCTGTAGTTGAGGCAAAAAGATAGAAATATCCCGAATAATATTTCAATAAATACATGCATCAAGAGTTCACGTCAACTGTCCATAAATTTTTCAAATTCCAGAATGAGAATAAGTAAATGCTTCATTCCGCCGACTAGATCTGAAATATCTTATCCATATTCAAGAAAACTCATCCGAACAAACGACTCGCGAAAAACCTTCCTACATCGAGAAAAATATGAAATTCCCCGGAATTGATAGAATATCGCAGCTGCAAATGCCGGACTTGGGTCTTTTTCCGTTCCCATCATATATCATCTCGTAGACTTCCTGGACCTTACGTGAAAAAGGCAAAATCGAATAAGCTCCGTCGTATTTTCTCCCATTTCGACCGACTGGACTTTCTCCGGTCCGATCCAATATTGAATTCGATTCGTTAACCGAAACGAAAGATGGAAAATTGTAATTCCATTTCATTGTTTTTCTGATTGACTCGCGCGTAAATCGTCTATTCTGGGACCCTGTTGGAAAGAATGGATTGATTTTCTATACGGCTTTACAGTTTATTGTTCAAGGAACGAGGATGGAACTTAGACGCTCCTAAGGCCCATGATGTTTCAGTTTGAAAGAAAACTATTTATGATTTCATAATAGGATTATTTCTAGAAATCTTAATGGAATTATTCATTTTGAAGGCAAGCCTGGAGAATCAAGAGTATAAGATTTTCAGTCTAGGTTAGAGGAGGGACGAGAAGGCTGAATGAACCTAGCAGCTCCTTGATCTTATGATCTATTGGAAAGTCTTATTAAACATTGGTACTTGTCTGTGTTATACCATTATTTGCTCCAGTTTTTTTAGAATACATGAACCAAGGTGTCGCAGCTTTTCCCTGAACATCTGGACCATTGCAGAGCAACTATTCAGGTGTCTCGAAGAGGAAGATAGGAATATTTGAGCCTGTTTTTGGCTTTCAGCCATTTGCTAGGATGTAATCCTGCTCATTTGTTTTATCCTATTTCCTGACTGCCATCACTTGATGACATTCTAGGAAGCCGTAGGATGGCTCTAGACCTATCTAGAAAGGAATTTTTTCTGCTTCTCTTGCAAGTTTATCTTCCATTTTATTGCGGTGCACTCCAGTATGACCTGTCTCATATTAGGTTGACTTGGTAGATTATCTTAAGTGCATTGAGCTATAGTTCCTTCCGTAAACTACCTTCGATAGTACTAACGATATTTCATATTGAGCTGCTTAAATATATAAGGAGAACGTGAGCTAGATTTTGTGGAAACTTTTGGAATTGATAAAAGCAAATCTAATGAGCTCCATCGTATTTTCTCGCATTTCGACCGACTGGACTTTTCTCCTGTCCGATCAATATTGAATTCGATTCATTAACCGCAACGAAAGATGGAAAATTGTAATTCCATTTCATTGTTTTTCTGATTGACCCGCGCGTAAATCGCCTATTCTTGGACCCTGTTGGGTTACGGTTTTAGAGGAGGAATATGCCGTTCTTCAGTTTATTATTCAAGAAACGAGGATTGAACTTAGCTGCTCCTTAAGGCTACAGGATGCTTCAGTTTTGAAGGAAACTATTTATGATTTCATAATATGTTCATTTCTAGAAAATCCGATGAGAGTGATTCATTTGAAGGCAAGCTGGAGAATCAAGAGTATTAGATTTTCAGTCTAGGTTAGAGGAGGGGCGAGAAGGCTGAATGAACCTGGCAGCTCCTTGATTTTATGATCTATCAGCTAGTCTTAATAAACATTGGTACTCCTAAGTGTTTTACCATTATTTGCTCCAGTTTCAGGAAACATGAACCAAGGTATCGCAGCTTTTCCCTGAATATCTGGACCATTGCAGATGTTCAGGTGTCTCGAAGATGAATATAGGAATGATTGAGCCTGTTTTTGGCTTTAGGTCAGTTGTTAGGATCTAAACCTGCCTTTTTCGTTTGACCCCATTTCCTGACTGCCATCGTTTGATGACATTCTAGGAAGCCCAAAGGATGGCGCTAGACCAATGAAAAAATTTTTTCTGCTCTCTTGCAAGTTGATCTGCCATTTTGTTACCGTGCACTCCAGTATGACCTATTCTCATATTAGGTCGACTTGGTAAATTATCTAAGGTGCATTGAACGATGGTTTGCATCCGTAAACTAGCTTCGATAGTACTAACGATATTTCATATTCAGCTGCTTAAAAAAAACGTTAGCTTAATACTGTGGAGACTCTTAGCATTGATAAAAGGAAAAATCTAATGAGCTCCATCGTATTTCCTCCTTTTCGACCGACTGGACTTTTCTCCGGTCCGATCCAATATTGAATCGATTCGTTAACCGAAACGAAAGATGGGAAATTGTAATTCCATTTCATTGTTTTTCTGATTGACTCGCGCGTAAATCGTCTATTCTGGGACCCTGTTGGAAAGAATGGATTGATTTTCTATACGGTTTTAGAGGAGGATATGCCGTTCTTCAGTTTTGTTCAAGGAACGAGGATGGAACTTTAGCTACTCTAAGCTACAGGATGCTTCAGTTTGAAATAAAACTATTTATGATTTCATAATAGGTTTATTTCTAGAAAATCCGATGAGAATGATTAATTTTGAAGACAAGCCTGGAGAATCAAGAGTATCAGATTTTCAGTCTAGGTTCGAGGAGGGGTGAGTAGGCCGAATGAACCTCGCAGCACCTTGATCTCATGATCTTTTGGCTAGTCTTAATAAACATTGGTACTTTTCTGTGTTAAACCATTATTTGCTCCAGTTTCAGGAAACATGAACCAGGTGTCGCAGCTTTCCCACAAACATCTGGACCATTGCAGAGCAGGTGTTCCGGTGTCTCGAAGAGAAAAGATAGGAATGATTGAGGCTGTTTTTGGCTTCAGACATTTGCTAGGATCCAATCCTACCCTTTCGTTTTATCCCATTCCCTGACCGCCATCGTTTGGTGACATCTGGGGAGTCGTAGGAGGCTGCTCTAGACCAATGCAAAGAATTTTTCCTGCTCTCTTGCCAGTTTATCTTCCATTTTGTTGCAAGTATGACCTGTTCTCATATTAGGTGACTTGGTAGATTATATCGATTGAAATATATTCTGGGAGGATTCTGCATTTCTTAGAAACTTTATAAGTTTTCACTCCCAGTCTCTGAAACATAAATAATTAAAAAATGATTATCTGAGTGCATTGAGCAATAGTTCCATCCGTAAACTACCTTCGATAGTATTAACGATATTTCATATTTGGCTGTTAAATACATAAGGAAAACATGACCTACATTTTTGGAAACTTTTGGAATTGATAAAAGCAAAATCTAATAAGCTCCATCGTATTTTCTCCCATTTCGACCGACTGGACTTTTCTCCTGTCCGATTCAATATTGAATTCGATTCATTAACCGCAACGAAAGATGGAAAATTGTAATTCCATTTCATTGTTTTTCTGATTGACCCGCGCGTAAATCGTCTATTCTTGGACCCTGTTGGGGTACGGTTTTAGAGGAGGAATATGCCGTTCTTCAGTTTATTGTTCAAGGAACGAGGATGGAACTTTAGCTACTCCTAAAGGCTACAGGATGCTTCAGTTGAAGGAAGGAAAACTATTTATGATTTCATAATAGGTTATTTCTAGAAAATCCGATGAGAATGATTCATTTTGAAGAGAAGCCTGGAGAATCAAGAGTATCAGATTTTCAGTCTAGGTTCAAGGAGGGTGAGGAGCCGAATGAACCTCGCAGCACCTTGATCTCATGATTTTTTGGCTAGTCTTAATAAACATTGTACTTTTCTGTGTTAAAACATTATTTGCTCCGTTTCAGGAAACATGAACCAAGGTGTCGCAGCTTTTCCACAACATCTGGACCATTGCAGAGCAGGTGTTCCGGTGTCTCGAAGAGAAAGATAGGAATGATTGAGGCTGTTTTTGGCTTTCAGACATTTGCTAGGATCCAATCCTATACCCTTTCGTTTTATCCCATTCCCTGACCGCCATCGTTTGGTGACATTCTGGGGAGTCGTAGGATGATGGCTCTAGACCAATGAAGAGAATTTTTCCTGAATCTCTTGCCAGTTATCTTCCATTTTGTTGCAAGTATGACCTGTTCTCATATTAGGTTGACTTGGTAGATATCTTGAGTGCATTGAGCAATAGTTTCCATCCGTAAACTACCTTGATAGTATAAACGATATTTCATATTTGGCTGCTTAAATACATAAGGAAAACATGAGCTACATTTTGTGTAAACTTTTGGAATTGATAAAAGCAAAATCTAATAAGCTCCATCGTATTTTCTCCCATTTTGACCGACTGGACTTTTATCCGGTCCGATCCAATATTGAATTCGATTCGATATTCTGGGACCCTGTTGGAAAGAATGGATTGATTTCTATACGGTTTTAGAGGAGGAATATGCCGTTTTTCAGTTTATTGTTCAAGGAACGAGGGTTGAACTCAGCTGCTCCTGAAGACTACAGGATGCTTCAGTTTGAAAGGAAACTATTTATGATTTCATAAAAGGTTTATTTCTAAAAAATCTGAATGGAATTATTCATTTTGAAGGGAAGCCTGGAGAATCAAGAGTATAAGATTCTCAGAAGATTTTCTTATGATCTATGGCAAGTCTTAATAAACATTGGTACTTTTCTGTGTTACACCATTATTTGCTCCAGTTTCAGGAAACATGAACCAAGGTGTAGCAGCTTTGCTCTGAACATCTGGACATTGCAGAGCAGGTGTTCAGGTGTCTCGAAGAGGAAGATAGGAATGATTGAGCCTGTTTTTGGCTTTCGGCCATTTGCTAGGTTCTAATCCTGCTCCTTCGTTTTATCCCATTCCTTGATTTCATCACCATTGGAACTGAAAGTATTTATTTAATCATATTCATTTAAAAATTCAACATTTCAGAAAAGCTCTTATATCAACCATGCAAGATACTCATAAGAAGCCACATACGAACTTTTATTGTCATAGTGTTAACAGAAAATGAAAAAATTCAATCGAAATATTGAAAAAGAACTCCTTATACAGGGTCTCTATAAATGATTGTAACAGCGCAGTTGGCTTTGGATTGCAGAATACCAATCTCTAACCAATCAGAGCATTGCATGATCACAGAATTCTGTGGTTTGCATAATCCAAAGCCAACTGCGCTGTTACAATCATTTATAGAGACCCTGTATTTCCACAACAAAATATCCTATTAGAGTAAAATTCATTTTGAGGGTAAAAATCTTATACTGAAGGTTCATGCTAAATTTCAAAAGAATAGCATAAGTGAACCATTCTCCATTCTTTCGAATAATTCAGTATTTGTCAATTCGATAGAGCTGAAATTTTGCAGTTAGATGTTCAATACCAATTCAAAGCAGTATGCAAAATTTTTGTCAGTTGTGTTTATACAACCAATGAAAAGAACAAAGATTTAACATATCAATGAAAAAACTTTCGATTGAAATAATATCGAGTTCAGGGGTTTGGCGAAACGAATTATACATTCAGTAAATTTTGAGGAGGTTATAGCCCTATTGCTCCTCCAATAAACGAACACTCAAAAAACTGCTCGGGGCTTTTCTTAATTTTTTTTAATTTGAACTTTTTTATCGAAAGACTATAAAACCGTTCTGAATAGAGAAAGCTACAGCTGCTCCTATTGATAATCAGAGTATTTTATCTATTGAATATTCATGAGAATTCTTCATTCTTGTATGTATCTTATTTTCCTGTTCAATCAAGCCTTCATTATACTCAGAATATTTCAATTTATACGTTCTGGAACTAACAAGACATCATTTTTCTTTCCGCACTGCAATGTTCCCCTACCAACTACATATCGACCAAACACTCAAAGGTTGCGCCTAGAGACAAATCAAAATAACTAATATTTCACAAATGTCGAGAAGCATGGCGGAAAACCTGGTTATTGAATTGAACATTCTGTAAGAAAACCAGCGAATCCTTAGATCAAATAATATTCAACTTGCGCTTTTTTTGTAGGAGGGATCAATGAGGAAAGAAAGGGAAGCCAGAGAATGGGAAAGAAAATGGGGTTGTTATCTGGACTTCAAAAGAGTGAGTAAATCAGAACATGAAAGAATTTATTTATTACATCGTACTTCGTTCAGATAATCAAAGAGGAAGCCTTCAAACTCGGTTTTACCGAGGAAGAATTTGATGAGAAAGTCGCTTTTAGAAAACCGCAGCCAAGATATGATAAAATCGGTTGGGATATTGAGCCAGCTGATGAGGTTCTCGGACATCTTCAGGTAATTTATGATGAAATCATATCAGTTTCTTCATTTTGATTTTCTTTGTATTGTTTCGTTTTTACTAGGGTTATTGCACCACTTTCTTATAGCTATCTATCATACAATATCTGTAAACTATCTGTAAAACAAATACGAGGGACTTTGGGAGATGATTCCTCGATGGAAATAAGCAGGGGCAGTTCATATTTTTTTTAGAATCGAACACCCTTCCTTTTTTTGATAATTGGTCATTTCACTTCATTGTATGCGTGTTCCATAGAATGAATATTTTAAGATATGTATGTCTATGACATGAGATAAAAATGTTCTATAAATCTTTCTGAAGGTTTAATTACCAATTTCCGGAAGAAAACTATAGTGATGTATAATTTCACAAATAGAACTTCTCCCGATTAATAAGCATAATTGACAAATCCAATTTTGAGCATAAACAATATCTTGGAATATTTCGAACATACGATGAAATGGAAAATGGAATGAAGAGTGATCATAACTGCATGTAAGTTTTTATTTTTTCCAAGAAAAGTATCTACTGCATCGAATTTTGCAAGAGACTTTTCTCCCCTAATTGAATGGGAAACCATAAGAGAATTTTATTTTCGGAAATCTATCCCACGAAAACATTTTTGAAGGTAAAATCATAAGGGATTGTTATTTTCAACCCCTAATAACTAATAAAGTTATGGAATGAAAAAAAATTGTGTGAATAACATTTTAACATCTCCTTAATAAATCATATTATGTATAGTTTTATGACTCAGTGTTTTTTTAGGACTCTTAAAAAGTGCTAATTTTCTTTGAGGAATCATTTTCTAGTCCCTTGCATTTGTTATAAGCGAAATGAAAATTACCAATTCATTGAAATTGAAGTCTTTCAGATCTTTTGGTAGGAAAAATGATTTTTCTTATGTAAAACTTCCGATATTACATATTGAAGACCAGAAATATTTCGATGGGATGAATATAGCTACCATTCCCTAGTCAACATTTAGTGAATTAGTCCTTTAACCTATTATTCGCCAACCCAAAACAATTCTTCTTAGGTTTCATCATGTAATTTAAATCATCCATCAGAATTGCTTGGCAAAGTTATAAATTCTGCAAGTGGGTTGAAATAGGAATTCTAAATCATTCGACGATGAAAAATGACCCCTTAATTCAGAAAAGAAAACAGGATAGTGAAATGAAGTTAATTGTGGCCATATCGGTGAATATTATGAGAGTATCAAAATCACATAAACCTAGTAATGTAATAATTTTCAATATCTTCAAATGATACCCTACATTCATTATTTCCGGAAAATTTCAATTTTTCTGACACAAGAATTTTGATTTGTGTGACAAAAGTAATAAAAATAGTTTCAGTATATTCTTTACCAGAAGTCAGTTGATAACGGTAACGTCCAGACGTCAAGAAGTTGAAAGAAAGAAACATCGTAACATACAATTCGAAATATTAGGTACCAAGTGTATAGTTTGATGATCTAAAGCTAAGAAAATACATGGATTATATCTGGTGAGAGATGAAAATTCCGACTAACTTCTTTCAGACAAGATTATAATGGTCTTCCCTTGATCTAGGCCCAGGCTTTGAAATTCCGCTTGCGCTTCTGATAAAAAACATCAGAAATCCCAGCTTGACATTCGAGCAATAATGAGGAGAGAAAAACACGCGGATTAGATGCTATGATGAAAAATTATTGCGCAAATATAACTCGCTTGATTGGAATAATAGAGAAGAGAGAGCTTTCTCATTAAAAGAAAATTTCAGAATGGGGGATTTTCAACAATAAGCCTTGTGTTCTTTTCTCCGAATAATTCGGTGACGTGAAATGTCTGTCTTTTGTGTTCTAAATTCCGGAGTCAAATGGAATGAAGTTGGACATGAATGAGTGATAAATTATTTCATCAAAAAAATTTAAAAGAGCCCCCGAATAGGGTGGGTTATAGAAATTTTAAATATAATTTCTCGAACATTTTCGAAATATTAATAAGATCGGATTGAAACTCTTATTATATTTCATACAACCATGCAAACACCTGCTCAAAATTTAGTGAGAATCCTTGGAATAGAGTTTAATATAATAATATCTGCTATACAGATACTTCGATAAGCTAGATTCGAAGATACCGACTGTTTCTTTCAAATGTTCAAATCAACGACATATGAAACCGTTAACTTTCAGGAGAGGAATTTCACGAAAAAACCATCGGTCGCCTGAAAGCGGAAATAATGCCGCGGAGCCGGGCCTCCGCACACGTGATCTGCAGCTTAAATTTTGAGCGGTCTCCGCACTGTTCATTTGAAGAAGTTTGAAATGTTATACTCTAGCGAATCGCGACTAGTGGAGAGTGGAGGCGAGCCTCTTTCGCTAAGCGGTTTGCCTGCTATTCGTTACGCTGTATTGGGTGCTACGGATAATGTATGAAAGTTCAAGATCCCGGAGTCATAAACATATGTTTTATACATTGAGATTTGTGGAATAATACAGATATAAAAATGTGTTTACTTTTTATTTGAACTTGAATCAAAAATTGAACAAAATGCAGTGAAATAAGGGTAGGCCTGGCCCCCTGTCTCCTCAGAGCAGCTGCCATGATTCTTTCAAAGCTCGTCAACCATTCCCTTCCATATTTCCAGGTTTCTGAGCGCTTTCTCATCTCTATTCGTTTCTTTCAAAGGGTTAACCATTATACGAACACACTCAAATAAAATACTGTTTATTTTGAATCAATACTACGACTATCCAAATTGACTTCATCCATTAAATGTCTATCCACTCAAGATATTAGTAATCCAGATTTGCTTTTTGTTTTTGTGAAGAACGGATTTTCCATTTGTCGAAGTCAAATTGAAAATTGTGGATCCTTATTCGATACTGGAAAACGATATCGCTTACTTGTTTGGTCTTCACAACCATATTCGTTTGGATTCAAATGAATACTTCAAAAGCAGATCTTTCGCAGATGGGACGTGGTAGCCACTTCGAAGCTGTTGTCAGAAATAACAGAGGTTTGGTTAAATGGGTTGTCAAAACTATGTTGAGATGTAAATTGGTGTTTCAAGATCATATTTTTCGGGCCCTCTAGCTAGATGATCTGTGGCTTTCCAGTAGAAAATCCGATTAATATTTGATTCCCCCTCGTACGACGTATTCCATCACAGTATTCATAATTCCACTGCTGAAGCCATGAATGATAGAGCCTAGAAGCTCTCATTGTCTGCACGAGGAAACTTCAAAAGTGGAGTAGCACAGGAACAATACGCAAAGAACCGCTATCGCCGTCTATGCTCTGCGGTTTCTGGCATGTTCTTCTCCAATTAAATAAGTGATACCCTCTCGCGGCCAAATGGAAACCGTATATGATTATATAAATTGCAACTGCGGCGGCTGCAGCGCTTCTAGGATGAAGAAGTCGCAATAAATCCAGGTTAAGCCAGAGGTTTTCTTTATTTTCACCTCCTGTATTCCATTTTCTTTAATGCATTTTATTTCCATACCGGCATTGTCGGAAAAAACACTGAAGCGGTAGTTTAAACATGTAAGAAAGACGCTTTTCCACAAAGGGAGGAATGAAGACAATGAAGCCAAATCAAATATATCCAATTTTATTTCAGACTAGCATGTCACGTGCAAAGCCTAGATGAATGAGGAATTCTAGAGGAAATAAAGTATAACTTCTTGAAATAAACCTTTTGTTGACAGACATATCGCGAAAACAATTTCCTGAACATAGGATTCAACATTAACAGTACACGAAAGAAAGGCGAAATGCCAGTTTTCTTGTTGAAGTACTTTACATGTGGCGTAGCCCAAATATAGATCAATTCAATCAAATCAATTTCCAAACACCAGTTGTACTTTCAGAAACGGAAAAAGTCATGTACGCAGCCTATCAAAACATGTATGGTTTATTTTGTTTCACATAGCTTAGAAGGATAAAAGTTTCATTCCTCATACCTCACTCAGTTCTATATACTTTAGATAAGGCCAATTCTTTTTTTTAATACCCAAATATGAAGGAGGAGGAAACGCCTAAAATCAAAGATTTCATTGTTACACTTGAGAGCTTTCGAGAAAATCGAAACACTGACAACAGATAAGAAAAATCATGGAATATGATATTGAAGAAACAGAAGAATAAAAGACTGAAAACCATGCTGAAAGAGTAATGAACAAAAAAAAAAATAACAACTTCACAAATTGAAAATAGATTCTTACCGGTAAGAACTTATTGTGACAGCAGAAAGAGAATTTCACAGTCCGAAACTGCAAAACTCACAGAATCAGGAACAGGATCTTAAATTTCTTCGATGACCTAAATATGTCTCATATCAATTCCGGAGTTGCCAATACTTCTTGCTGTAACACGCAATACCACAGCTTTAAAATTTTTTACTTCAACACAGCTGCTTAGTTCTTGCCCAAGAAACCAAATTTTCAATACATCAGGCCCTTCTGTTCTCTGTGAACGTTTAGGTCACCATCAATGTAGGCCATCCGTATACCTCAGTGGTGTAACTGTTTTTATATAATATAGGAATAAGGTGTGTATTTTATTATAATTATCATATTGGAAATATCAAGCTTTTCTCCAATCCCATATACAAGGTGTCTGTAAACAAATGCGAGGGACTTTGGAGATGATTCCTCGATGAAAATAAGCAGGGGTAGTTCATATACATAATTTCTTTTCGAAATCGACCCCCCTTCAAGATACAGTCTTGGAAGGCGATGATGAGTTGACAGTTTTTAATTTTTTTACGACTTCTTAAAAAC
>CM024239.1:69955580-70032577 GCA_013421045.1 Propylea japonica | reverse complement strand
TGAGTCGATGTCGTAGGATCTGAGTGCTTTAATAGCAGCTTGACTATCTGAGTGTATGTCTATATCGCACTTCTGATACTTTCTTTTGAGATTTATATCTAGACATCTTTCAATAGCTAAATTTCTTCTCGAAAGATGGGAATACAGGAGCCTAGCGACAGTGCACACTCGGTACTTGGCCCGTATATCCCAGCGCCACTCCTTCGTGTATTAAAATTCAACACAGCTCTGGAACTGGAGGAGGAGTGTGTAGAGTAACAGTTGTGAAAACTTCTCTGACGGGGGACACAATAGATCTTAAGGTCGCAGTATAATTCAACTCCTTCAATAATCTCCAACCTACAATATTGAGACTTCTTGATTACAAATTCGACGCGCAATCCCCTGAGCTAGCAGCACATAGTGGTAAATCATTAACAAACACTCAACAATTTTCAAAACCGTATTATTACCGACATGAAATTTTCAAAACCCTTCCGATAGCATTCAAAAGAGGGAGTTGGTCTCAAACCCTATAATCATGACGATACTTACAATATCCTCTTTATTACAGCGTGAAAATGACAGTTACCTTAGAAACGATAATGCGCAACAGCAAATATTGACATTCTACACTTTCATTCATGTCCAGTTAACAGCGGCTACTTCAGAACTGATTTCAAATCTGAAAGCAGTGAATTTTTGCCTTTTTCCAACGAATGAGGACAGTTTAAATTGTGGACTAATAAGAAGTTTTTTGAGTGGAAATTGATGTATTGTTTATAGTGAAAACTATGGTGCTCATTATGAACGGATATTTATCTTCTAGTTTAAATAAATGTAGTATCGATAGACCTTGAAAATTCGTGGGTTGCTCAAAGTGGCAGGTATATAATTTTATCTGGAAGTATTGTCAGTTCGTTTTCACCTCAGAGCCTTGAAACGAAAATCCTCGAAGTACTTCTTAGAATTGTAAGAGATATTGTTGCGCGGGGAAAAACAAGTCGAGAAATATCTGTAATTCTCGAATCTCAAGTCGAAATAGTTATTTAATCAACTAGGTTATTAAAGACAGCGACGAAGGGTCAAGATATTTTAACGCGTTGTATGAATTCTTGATTGAAATACATTCCCATTTTGCACAAGACTTACATTTGACATAATAAAATTTCTATGTACATATCTATGTTCCAGTAGAGTTTTGACATTTCTCGTAGTGCTTCTGAATACTTTGTGTAGGGTTGCCATGAGGATTGCACATTAAAATAGCCTGAATTGAGCATTAAAATGGGTCATTAATGATCAATTTCGTTACACCTTAAAATCACCTTTCATTTCGACGTCGGCGGAAAATATTCTTAAAGGACAATTAAAAAATTTTAAAAAGCACTGAGGGGAAGTCAGAAGTTTTTGCGCGCTTGTTCATATAGGAGAAACGATAAATCCAATTTGAATAACCCTCGGGAAATTGAAATTTTATTTATGGTTTTCACAATATGTAAACTATTAAACTCGTCTGTTTATCAGTTTAATGTCGTATTGAGAAAAACGTGACTATTCTCTCAATTTTTATTTGTCTGTCTGTTTTTGACATAACTTGTCATAAGGTCACTAATTTTTTAAAACATAATTCATAATGGACAAAACTGGTCACGACGTAACACAATATGAACATGAATTCGAAAGCTCTTGACTCCACAACGTATAATCAAACAAAAAGGACGCAAAAAATCAGTTCGCTCACGAAGCTTCGTTCAGCGCTCAGACTTGCAAACTAACAAATATTTGAACGAAAAAAATATGGTACGCTATTCTACTAGAAAGAACCGAGCTAAAATAAAAATATTTAGGAAAAGCACTGAGCAGGTGCTTTTGAGTGCTCGTTCTTTGGTGGAGCAACGTGGCTAATACCTCAAAATTCTGAATGGAACTTGAGATTCATACAGAGAATATATGAACGATCGGAATTATCCAAAAAATGAAATATGTAAGAAATTGATTACTAAAAATATCGAAATTTGTGGTTTTGTTCGCACAACTTTTTTGAAAATTCACATGATCATTCACTTAGTCAATTTACATCCTCAAACTCGATTTAATTTTAATCGAAAGTTTTTTATGGAAATATTATAATTTTTTCTAATGTGACTTTTCTTTGGTTGTATTGAAGCAACTTCCACGAATTTTTGTGTACTGCTCTGAATTGATATTATCCATTTTACTGCAAAAATTTCAGCTCAATCGAATCCAGAAAGTCCAAATAATTCGAAAAAAAAGATAATTCAGTAAGAAAATCTTCACCCTCAAAATAAATTTCACTCGAATCGGATATTTTGTTGTGGATATACAGGGTGTTCCTAAATTGAACGTACAAACGAAAAGGGGAGATCCCTTAAGTGAGTTTAAGAAAAAAAAATCCCAAAAACATAGGGTCGCAAACGTTTCGTTTTCGAGATATAGAGTGTTGAAGTTTGAATTTTTTTCAAGTTTTTTCTCATAGTATCTACACTTCAATAGATATTCAACTGAAATTTGGCATAGATATTACATTTGAGAGTTCTCACCACGTGACATGGCAATTTCGATCTACAGGGTGATATTTTTTCTGGAACACTGCCACCTGTTCTTCTGCAGAATTTTTTCTGGTGAGCAACTGTTAATTTGAAAAAATGTAAAAAAAAAGCTTTGTTCTTATACTAAACTTTTCGGTCTCTCGTAGTTTTGTCGTATCTACCAACGATTTCGAGAAAAAAATTTTGAACGATTCTCTCAAAATCCTCGTGAAAATCCAAATTATGTTGGGAAGGCCACTTTTTAAGCTGTGGTGAATGAATTCAGTGTCAGTTTTTATGGAAATTTTTGTGATCTGTAGCGATGATTCATAAAGATTCGATAAACTCGTATAATCAACACATGTTTTTGATTAAAACTTTAACACCCTGTATCTCAAAAACGAAACGTTTGCGACCCCGTGTTTATGGGACTTTTTTTTCTTAAACTTAAGGAATTCTCCCTTTTCGTTTGTACGTTCAATTTAGGAACACCCTGTATAAGGATTTTTCTTTTCAAAACTTTTTTATTCGAAAACGGTTAGAGATACGAAAAAATTACAGCAGTCAAAAAAGTTTCTGAATTGATTGAAGATGTCAAAAATTGATTTTACGCTGGCCAGTGGCGTACCACAAAAAAGTTTGAGAGGGGAAAAAGGTGATATGGCTCCGGAAAAGAAACACCCTGTAGATTTTAGTTAAGATTCAGGACGTGCAATGATGGAGACTTTTTTCTTAAAATTACATGTAGATTTAGCCCCTCAGGTTGTGACATACTATTTTATATAACACCATATATACAGGTGTTCTGATTTGTTTCCGACAAACTGAAATGGGTGATAAATCACATCATTTTAAGCAAAAAAGTTCCTTTGAACATGCGTCCGGAAATTTTTCGTTTCCGAGATACGAGGTGTTAAAGTTGAAAAAATAATTCGCGTTTTCTTTAAAATCTTTCGACTGATTCCAAATAATTGAATGAAAGTTGGTACATAGAGTTTTTTGAGATGAGAAATTCAAATTTGTGGTAGATTTGGTTGTATTTTCTAGAGAGCGCCACTGGCAATCATTTCGTCCCCTTTAAACCGTTGCAACTTTTTTGTGCTACTCTGTATACGTCATTTTGGACTAGAAAAATAGTTTCCCAAAGAACCCCTGTATACGAAATTTCTTGAAAGGATTTCGAAGCAGTCAAAACTTATTAAAGAAAACGCGAATTATTTTTTCAACTTTAACACCCTGTATCTCGGAAACGAAGGATTTCCGTTTCAGTTTGTCGGAAACAAATCAGAACACCCTGTAGATAAGATAACGTGTTGTCTCTATATCAGTTCTATCTACCTGAGACCCGTTTTTAAGATGACGTAAGGTTACCTATACAGACCTTGCTGTATTACGTATGAAAATTATACAGGCTGCTCGTACTGGTATTAAGTACAGATTATTTTCAGGCTCGCTTCCAACAGAAACAAATGCAGGAAAGAGAAGAAAAACTACTAAAGCTGTATGAAACTCAACAACAACGGGCCTTCGACAGGGTAGGCAGAGGAAGTGCTGGAAGTAATACGAGTATGAGTTCCACAGGAGGTGGAAAAGTCAGGCAAATGTTTGAAGAACGAAGAAGAGCAGGAATAGACAAGAGTTACCCACTCCAACCAATAAACGGTAATTTTAAATCAGTTCCATAATTAGTACCTATCTAACTGCTAAAGTGAATTATAAGGTGAGCAAACACAGTGGAACTTCCCTATAACGAAATCGCTAAATCCGCAAAAAAATTTCGTTATACAGAAATTTCGTTACACAAAAGTTTTTTTTATAGTGTCAAGTATCAAAATAAGCAATTGCATTCTTTATTGTGAATTCATATACATAATCAAAAAGGAGTATTAGACCATTTCTAATAATAATAATAACATTTTATTCTCATAATTCGCATTTTCTCAAAGATTCAAAAATATTTTCCGGAACCCCTTCTATGGACTGGAAAGCGTAACGATACGTTTTAAAGGCTTGAAGTACCTCTTCACGATTTGGTTTTTCGGCGGGTTGCTCCTCCAAATCAACGCTGTCGGTATCATCACTGCTATCATAGTGATCCCGAACATCGCATTTGACACTGATTAACATGTCCTTTTCAGTTGGAGGTTCATTTGTTACAATATTTACATCGACATTAACGAAATCATTAAAAGTAACCGTCATTATCAAGATTTCCAGCTGAATCCAACGTTTCGGAAGGATCTATCCGCCCGCCGTAATGGTTTTGTGTATGGTCGGGATTTATTTTATTCCCTACCTCCGTCATAATTATGAAACAACCCACCCTTATACCTTTTTACCAATATCCCTTTAAAGAGTGATGTTCTTGTTCTTGGAATATTTCGTTATAGAGAGAATCTACTTCGTATTAGAGGGTGTTTTCAACATGGAATTTGGATTCAAGGTGCAATGTCTTGAACGAAATTCGTTATACACAGACGTTCGTTATAGGGAAGTTCCGCTATATATAAAATTTTGTGAGCGTTTTTTTATTTCTCCAAATTTATTATTTCACAAAAAAACAGATTGTTGTGAATTTTTTTAGGATCACCATTGATAATGTACTCATGTATTCATTCAGGTACAAGTGCTTAAGTTTGAATGATAAACTTAAATTTACCAGTGAAGTCGACCGCAACATTGCCGACTATGAAAAACAAATTTTCTGTATAACGAAATTTCTTTATAACGAATTTTTTTGCGGATTTAGCGCTTTGGTTATAGGGAAGTTCCACTGTATATGATGAATCTGTCAGTGCTACCTTTTTTGGTCAGATACCTACTTAAGACACTTCTACTTGGGCCCCCCTGTCTTTGGTGCCCCAAAACTTTGTTAGTTTATTTTTATTTCTACAAATTTATCATTTCATAAAAATGTTGTAAATTGTTTTTTAAATCACCATTGATAATTTCATGTATTGATTCAGGTAAAACGGTAAATGGAACACCTAACGGCAAACAACCCGTATTGACAAATTCTAGGAAAACCGTCCGAGCCACTGTTCAAAGAAGCGTCACTCACATACGAAATGGTAAACCGCTGATCAACAAACGTGAAACTGTACAGAAAATATACGATAACAACAACGGTGTGGAGAAATTCCACATAAACCATCATAATGAGGATCTTCTGGACGATACGAAGAGTTTGGTGGACTTGATGAACAGAAATAACATATACGACAACTTGGACGATGAAGAATCACCCCCTTTAGAAAGCGGTGAAGATGATCTTTCTTTTATGGGAAAACTGGCGAATGTTGGTGGTGTTTTACCTAGTCAAAATAGTATAGCTGTGAACTCGTCACCCAAGAAAAAAGTCAAGCAACTAACGCCGGAACCAAAACGAAGTTCACCAGCACAAGTAAGTTCTTGGAAAATTGCATTTTCTAGAAAACAGTACCTATAATTTTTTATGTTTATACAGGGTGTCCCGTTTAGTTTGAAACTTTTTTAACTTTCATTATTTCGCGAGATTTACATCATATTCATAAACTCTGATGTTTTTTTTGAAAACAGATGCTCTTGTATAATAACGCCCAGATGCACCATTTCTGAAAAAAATAGATTTGAAATTTTCTCTCTTTTCAGTAAGTACTCAATAAGATACACTTTAGTTTCGAATTTATTTTCACTTGATAATGCTTAGGCATCTTTTTCAAGAAAATACATCAGAGTTAATGAATATGATGTATATCTTGCGAAATAAGGAAAGTTAAAAGTTTCAACTAAAAATACCCTTCGCCCTCCCTAAATGATACGATTGTGCTTGACATGAAAGAAATGCACTCAATCTAATCGATGCGTATTTTTGATATTAGCCAATGTGTAAACTTTCAGCACTTTATGTGACTCGGTTTTGCGAATATGTGGCAAAAAGTGTGGACAGAACGTCATCTTCAAAGGGCACTAGCTCCTTAACGAAGCAATTTTGCATTATATGATTTCGGTCGAATCTGTCTAAAATATCATCTATAATGTCCACTAGAAGTTTGTCGGTCTAATTACGGGACACCCTGAAATCAGTTGTTCTCGATCAATTCTAGTGATCAATAGTTTTTGTTCCATTTGATTTTCTACTCTCGATCGCTATGCAACGCGAAACACTCAATTTGACCCAAGAGGAATGTGCTCAAGCGGTAGTTTTGCGAGAAGAAAGGTGGACATACACAAGAATTGCAGAAAGGTTTGGAGTTTCCATACAAGTGTGTCCAGAATGTTGTAGCGATTCAGGGAGACAGGTATGAATGTCCGAAGGCCAGGACAGGGTAGACCACGGGTAACAAATGCCATTCAAGAACGTTACTTGAGAGTTTCTTCGTTGAGACAACGATTTGCAACCGCTCGCCTCCTTCAAAATCAGCTTGAGCAAACTCATAGGGTGCAAATTAGCACTCAGACAATAAGAAATCCCCTCAGAGAATATGATTTAAGGTCTCGTGTCGCGGCAAGAGGCCCAGCTCTTACCCCAGCCCAGTTTGGATTTTGCGAGAGAGCATATCCATTGGGAAGAGGCTGATTGGGAAAGAGTTCTCTTCACAGATGAGTCTAGATTGTACCTCTACCATTTCGATCGACGTTCCCTTGTATACAGACGTCCACATGAAAGATAAATGCTTAATGCAATTTCCTGAATACTAATGGTTTCGGGGGAGGATCGATTATGGTATGGGGTGGAATATCTTTGACTGCTCACACAGACCTAGTGGTTGATAATGGAGCTTTGAATGCTGATAGGTATATAAGGAACATTCTTGAAGAGCATGTAGGGCCATTTGCCCCATACATTGAAAATTTCATTTTTATGGACGATAATGCCAGACCCCATCGTGCGCGCATCGTTCAGGAGTACCTTGAAGTGGTTGAAGTATCTCGAATGGAATGGCCAGCAAGAAGTCAAGATCTCAATCCGATTGAGCAGGTTTGGGACAACCTCAATAGAAGGCTAAGAAGTTCATAAAATCATCCAGCTATTCTTTATGACTTAGGAATCCAACTGAGAGGAATCTGGGAAGGATTAGATCAGAACATTTTAATATCGCTCATTTTGAGTATGAACCTCCGTTGCCGAACTGTAATTAACACAAGGGGTGGAAATAACAAGTATTAAATGACTTAGGAGCATTCCAGTATTTTGAAAATTGTTTATTTCTCCTCTTTCACATAAGATTCGGTGAAATCCTGAATTTTTCCTCCATTTAATGTGTCTTGTTTCGTTCAAAAGCTTTCCGAGAGAACATAAAAATAAGTTATAAAGTCAATGTAGAGTTAACTTTCATTAAAATTGATATTTTCAGAATGTGCGTTAATTTTATTGAGCAGTGTATATTTGAAAAAAAAATGATAAATCAAATTCGATATCCTGGGAGCCAAATCCATTCTGCAAAACTTCTTATTCTCCTTTTCCAAAAATTCGATAGCTGAAATATGTAATTTCCTCTCAGCTGTTCATTTCAACCCCAAGAATTTTCATATCGATTATTTCACGTGAACTGACCTTGAATGTGTTCCGGGGAATAACCCTCCGGTCATTTCGCAGAAATTGCATGTTTCAGATGTTTCTAAATGATAAGAACCGAATCGCGTGAAGCTATGCGGGGGCGTTTTGCCGATAAAAATTAAAACGGAAATACGTTCTGTCAGAGGAAACGGCTACAAATTACTCAGCAAAGAAGATATTATCAAAATTTTGACATTTCAGACTTCGCATATTAACTGAAAGATGGTCTAATTATACTTACAGGGTGGGCAGAATTGGTGTCCCCTGAACTACAATTTTTTAAAACTCTGAGATAGAGAAATATGAATGGCATAGTGCGGTCATCTTTTTTCGACTATTTCCCTCGTCGTAATTTGCACCAATCAGGAACGCGCAATTTTGGATTACAAATGGTTTCTAGGTGGAAAAAACTGTTTGGCAGGACCTGTCAGCAGTTTATTCGCGTTTACCCGCGGCAAAACTTGACAGTTGTTGTCACTCAGGAAATAGTCTTGTCAAATACCATTCGGGCATCTAATTTTTCCTGTGAAAAAAATCGAAAAAACACATTGCAAAGTAATATTTTTTGACAAAAAGCATTCCTGCAGGTGCAAAAATCCTCGTCTTCGACTCGGATTTTTGTTGCCACCAGCACTCATGCTTCTTGTCAAAATATTACTTAGCAACGTGTTTTTTCGATTCTTTTCGGAAAAATTAGATGCCCTTATGATATTACTTACGAGAAACTCATTTTGCTGTCAACCGGATTGCGCCTTCGTCTTTTTTTTTTGTTTTTTGGTCATTATCTCCGTTTCTGTTTTTGACAAGAACTTGAAACAAAAACATTAAACAGACATTTTTTAAATAGGTATATTAATCATTGAAAGGCTTACTTACATCAATTAAATATTCCTTGGAACCTTCCAAACAATAGAAAACTTCTAACGAATATGAAACATAAAAAAATCGGAAAATATACGCAATTGTATGCAGTCGCTATCCTCAAATAAACTCTAACATATACACTTATTGACACTACTGCAAAATCTCACGCCAAATATCTAATGATGCCGTTTTCAGGATGATAACCTGAGGAAATTGAACTTGACCCAAATAGAAATAAAACATTCTGAAATAAGTAGAGACAGATGAATAAATCTTAGATAGCACCAATAGTTTATTACATCGGTATTCAGGTTTAGAAATTCACATCTGAAACATGCAATATACAATGCATCAGACAGAGAATTCTTCCGTCCATTTGCACAGATGAATAGTCGAGACAATGACGTGCTGTAACACACTGAATTCCGTTGTCTTATTGCAATATTCTAGTCTTGTTTCTCTCTTATCGTTGAGAGGAGCGTAATTCATTTAGTATGGTAGGCAACAGTAAATACTTGAATCGAGTATTACGGGCAGCCTGACAAATTAAATAATTCTATACGTGTACTGCAGGTTCCCTACAAGACTAGGTTATTGCAATAAGACAACGGAATTCATTCAGTTACAGCATTGGATTATCTCGACTACTCATCTGTGCAACTGGAGGAAGAATTCTCTGTCTGATGCATTGTATATCGTGATGTGAATTTCCAAATTTGTATATGTACACAGTGTCGATCACTATCAAGGTGTCACCAACTGAACCACTCACTTTATATCGTTTTGTCCAAATGTCTATTATTTTCGAATTTTGAGCCGAAAATGGTCTCAAACGATAAGGTTCGTCTGTAAACACGACAATCCTCTAAAAGATTGTTCTAGAAAGTCGAAATTTGTAGGATGGTTTCGGTTCCTAAATGCCGCGATACAGAGTGTTCCATGGAATTTGACCATTCAATATCTCAACTGATTGAAATGAGATTATGCGGCCACATGCAAAATACTTATGAAAACCCTCTTACGGAATTTTGTGCTCTTAGTTCTTACAGAACCAAAAAAATTCAATCGGAAATTCTGAGGAGAATAAACATCGTATGTCCACAAAAAGATATCAGAGTGAAAATATTCCCATGAAAAAGCTTTCCATTGAAATGAAATCGAATTCGAGGATATGGATTAGAGAAGTGAAGGATCATGCTTTTCAAAGAATTGTGAAATAAAAACCATAGAAATTCGATTATTTAGTTATCGATTCTTAACATATTTCATAATCCTGAGAAATGACATTGTTATTTAGACACTATGTCAGTTTGGCATTTATACATTATTGTATACTCATCAAAATTTGTTAACTATCTTTGTTAGTGCTGCACTAAATTACAATTTGTTTGCCCACTTAAAGTAGTACTTTTTTCCACAGATTCTAAGGAAATCAGTCCATAAAAGTGAAACCCTCAGTCGTAAATCTAACTCTTCTAGTCAACCACCTTCAAGAAGTGGTTCAAGCACAAATTCTTCCCCAGTACATAGTGTAACTAAGGTAAGTGAAATGGAACAAGCAATTTAAGAGAAACCTTATAATTGTTCTTAAGCATATACCTACACTGCGCAAAAAAATTAACGCACATTATGTAAATCTCAAATTTTTTCTACAACTGAAGGTGTTCTCAAAGATAATTATTTTTATCAGAATTATGCATGCATATGTTATCCACTTTCAACGTTTTTCTTCAATACAGATGTTTTTTTCCAGCAGGAATAAAAAAGATGAGATTGTCAGATTTTGAATGTCTTTGCTCTATTCTAAACATGATCAATAATGGTTATAAACATATAGATCAGATTATGTGTTATCCCAATATCAGTTCTATCTATCTGACACACGTTTTTAAGATGACGTGAGGTTATACATATAGTCCGTTCACGAAAGGTTGAGCACATAGTAGGCGTTTCTTTATTTATCTGAAGTTGGCAGTATTTACTGTCATAAAGTAAAATAAAGTCAACGTTGCCGAATGTACTCGGCCTCGTCCGACGAGCTTGCGAGTTATCAGAGAACTCTATGCACTATTGACAACATTGCGTATCAATTTGACAAGAAAATAAAGAACATAACCTAAAATTTTAATATACACAGTGGAATATGCCAAATTTCCATGGCCAACCGACGGCTCAACCTTTCGTGAACAAAGTATACGTGTTATCCCAATATCAGTTCTATCTATCTGACACACGTTTTTAAGATGACGTTTGATTATACAAACCTTGCTTTATCACGTATGAAAATTATACAGGTTGTTCGCACTGGTACATACTACATATCATTCATAATAATATTTTATTATCGTTGACAGATGGCAACCAAAACCACAGAGCGAAGTCCAGGTACTACAAGGCCGTCTTCCAAGCAAACTGCACCACGTGCCGCTATGAGCGCTGTTGTCAGGGACGATCTTCAAGAATGCTCCTACTGCGGAAGGAGATTCGCTACCGACAGGATACATAAACACGAGGATATATGTGGCAAGACTGCCAAGAAACAGAGAAAAGTATACGACGCGTTCAAACATAGGGTACAGGGTACAGAAATAGAGCAGTTTGTTGGTGGAGGAAAGAAGAAAGTTGGAAAGGTAAATATGGTTTACGTTTATCGAACAAATGAGATTGAAAACATCCATAAAGCTCGGTTCACATCAGCTGCGAATTAATCGCGAAGCAGCGCAGCTGCCTGCGAGAACTAAGGTCCGTATTCATAAGGCGTTTTCGGATACACACTCGGGTTAACTCGATCCTTAACCTATCCCAAACGTTCAACCCGTGTTCGAAAAGTCGGTGCTATTAACTCGATCATTGACTCAGGTTGATCTATCGTAACCCTATACGAGAGCAGGGTCGTAGAGTCACCGCATGCGCACTGCAGTTCAATTTTGTATTTGAAGAAGGCAGGAATAAGTCTTCTACTTTTTTCTAAGTTATTTCGTATATTCTAATCCTAAAAATTATGGAAAGAGAAGAGAATTCGGCTCAGTGTAAAATGTATGGTTCTAAGCCGAGAAAAAAATGTCAAACAACTCCTTCATAACTTCGTATGCAGATCTTTCTACGTTAAAGCTGAAGCCTTCGTCACTTCTTCAATATAGGTACTCAGAGATAACATTGAACATGCAAAGGCAGACCAGAAATTATAAGAAAGATTATACAAAAGCCAATAAATGCAAGCAAAGCTCGAGACAATCAGAAAATAAAATGGCACTGAAAAAATGAATCCATAAAATATTTGATCATTGTTATTGGCTGTCACTTCAAATCCTAAACCTGGTGTGTTCGTAAACTTAGAACCTGGGTCCGTGATCCGAGTAGATCCGTCACGTGACCTAATGGATCGAGTTAGTAGAGAGGGGTTGGCACAGGGTGCAACAAGATCCTTCAAAAAGCATGAAAATCTGATGAAGAATTGACCTGTCTCCTGTATTTTATTGCCAAATATTTTTCTTCTGAGAAAATTAATTCGTTCCATAATTTTGACGCGCACTGTAAAAAGGTGTTAATAAATTTTCATTACAGGTTGCTCCCAAGAAAGCTGCAGCTGTTCCTACAGGGCAATCCAAAAAGAACTGGAGGAGAACCCACGAGGAATTCATAGCTGCTATTAGATCGGCTAAAATGGCGCAAGCACACTTGGCTAGTGGTGGAAAACTATCCGACTTACCCCCACCACCACCGTCTTCAAACCCCGATTACGTCCAATGTCCCAGCTGTGGAAGGAGATTCAATGAGGCTGCAGCCCAAAGACATATTCCGAAATGTGCTACTTACGAGTTCAATAAACCCAAAGCAGGTGCAGCAAGAAAACGATGATTTTTATACCTGATCTGTTCTTTTATATTGCTTTTTCCTATTTTCTTGCCTACATAGATTATAATATTTTATATTTTTCAAATGAATCTAATATATTTTAGTGCAGAAATTGTTAACTGGGAAAGGTTTCGATTGAATGAAATAGCTAATCTCATTAAACATTGAAAGCACTTTGTCTTATGGATTTATCCCTTATACTTACACATACAGGTTTGGAAAATTCCCTCAGAAACATAGGATTTAGCGTACAAATGTCCAAGTTGCTCTGACTCCAATGGAACAGTGGAAGAATCAAAACATGAGCGCGATGCCCTATCGAGTAAAAATCTGGTCATCGCGAACCGTCGCTGGCAAATGGTAGTGGGGATCTGTCGGGTGTTGCCACAGAACACCAGTGTTGCTTATCGATCTGTGTGCGTGATGGAATCAGTCGCTTAATACATTTTTTACATATTTATTTTCTGGTAATTATTTAGAACTAAAAGAATCGCGTTAGAGATCTGAAAAAAATTGTATTCACTAAGTTTGGATCCCAGATTACGAAAATGATAACGAGAAGTCTGCAATCTTCTCAGTTTAAAAAAAAATTCCAAAGTTTCAGTCAGGTAGGTGAGGTTATACATAGTTCTAGCCAATTTTCCTCTATTTTCTCAATCAATACTCGTTGGAAATGTTTTATTTATCAATTTCTGAGAGTATCCTGCAAAATAAAGCCTTCATTTGGTCGAAATCGACGATTTTATTCATTGTTTATATTCGTTACGGCAGCCATGATAATTTGCCCTTCGGCTGTCAACCGTCGCGAATTGTGCAACGTTGCCAATGCTTCAAAGTTTTAGTTGAATTTAGGTTGACTAGTTGGAATATTGTTTCGAGAATGTGTATCAATTGAAATGATTAATTTCGCGCCCCTTTTTTTATGCAGCACTCGGCAAGAATGAATTTGCTATATAAACCCTAGAGAAAATATTTCAATTTAAACTCCGGCAAATTAATATTTCCCGAGAAAATAAAAAGAAAATATCAGTTGATCAATTAATGTTGGTATGAAAGGAATTATAGAATAGCTTGAGTTAGGTTAGATAAGATAGGAACAGTGCCAAGTATTAATAGGAGGGGAATCATTCAAAAACACTTATTTTCCAAAAAAAAAGGATCTAGCTCGTATCAGGAGAGATGGCACTTAAATTATTCCATTCATAATTCAATGGCCATTTATTTTAGTACGAGACTTTTTTAGTGGAAAATAATTGTTTTTAGGTTATTCCCACTCTGCTTATTATTTGGCACTGTTCCTATTTTAGCTAACCTAACCTAATGTAATCTAACTCAAACTATGCTATAATTTCTTTCATACTAAGATTGGAAAAGTTAACAAAAATGAGATCCCCAATTCCATCCTAATAATTTGAAAGTAACTGGTTATTCGATTTGAGACATTGGCAACGTTGCACAATTCGCGACGGTTGACAGCCGAAATACGGCGAAAGGCAATTCATCATGGCTGCAGTAACGAATATAAACAATGAATAAAATCATCGATTTCAACCAAATGAAGGCTTAATTTTGCAGGATACTCTCAGAAATGGATAAATAAAACATTTCCAACGAGTATTGATTGAGAAAATAGAGGAATATTGGCTAGAACTATAGTCCGTTCACGAAAGTTTGAGCGCATAGTTGGCGTTTGTTTATTTATCTGAAGTTGGCAGTATTTGTTGTCATAACGTAAAATAAAGTCAACGTTGCCGAATGTACCCGGCCTCGTCTGACGAGCTTACGAGTTATCAGGGAACTCTATGCAATATTGACAACATTGCGTATCAATCTGACAAGAAAATAAACAACATAACCTACAATTTTAATATACACAGTAGAATATGCCAAATTTCCATGGCCAACCGACGGGACAACCTTTCGTGAACGGACGCTATGTATTTCCTCACCTACCTGACAGAAACTTTGGAATTTTTTTTTAAACTAAAAGGATTGCAGACTTCTCGTTATCATTTTCGTAATCTGGGACCCAAACTTAGCGAATTCAATTTTTTTCACATCTCCAAGACGATTCTTTCAGTTCTGAATGATTACCATTTTTTTAATTTGATCTTGATATTCTGAGTTCTCAATTTGTAAATGCGTGTTTTTATTTCCCCAAAATCCTAATCCTCAGAAAAGGTAGCAGTAAATCCCTTATTCGATTTCCTTTCAGGAAAATATCAAATAGATATTAGGTAAAAGCACATAGACAACTTCTGAATATCGACAGTAAGGCACATTATTTTATTACATAAAATTTTCCAATCGACTAAAATCGCTATATAAAAAAATTTACAATATCGTGAGGGGCGAAACAATTTGAACGATGATTTCTCAAAAACAATTCGAAATTCATAGCTGACGAGTACAATAGTACAAAACATGTAATATACAATATTAACGTTTCTTCCTCAAGAATTTATTCGCTTCTTTGATCATCATTTTCACTTCCTCACTGTCGTCCACATCATCGGTATTAGGTTCATCCATAAAATCGCTATCAGAATCTCCATCATTGAAAACTTCAGAAGCTGAGGAACTTTCATCAGCACTGAAAGGCTCTCCTTCATCCAGACTATCATCAGTATCATAATCATAGTCAGTATTTCGGGATTGGGCATTTGAATTTCTCTTTCGTTTTCTCATATTACCTATCGGAGAAATTCATATAACAGTTATGTGATACTAAAGAGAAAAGTAACAATTTTTGTTTGTTGTTGACGTGGAATTCTTTATATATACATATATTTATAAATTTTTTCGGGGAAAAATTTTAAGAGGTCAAAATTTTTTCGGAAGAAAATTTTGAGATCAAAGAGAAACATTTTTTCGGAAGAAAATTTTGAGGTCAGAGAGAAACATTTTTTCGGAAGAAATTTTTTTCGGGAGAAAATTTTCTGAGGACAAACAGAAAAAATTTTTCGGATGAAACTTTTAAGAGCTCAAAATTTTCTGAGGTCAAAATTTTTTTGAGATCGAAATTTTTTCGGAAGAAAATTTTCTGAGGTCGAAGAAAAATTTTTTCGGGGGAAAATTTGAAGACGTCAAAATTTTCTGAGGTCGAAGAAAAATTTTTCGGGGGAAAATTCAAAGACGTCAAAATTTTCTGAGGTCAACATTTTTCCGGAAGAAATTTTTCTGTGATCCAATTTTCTGGGGTAAAAATTTTTTGAGGTCACAATTTTTCAGAGGTCAAGATTTTCTCAGGTAAAAATTTTTTGGTCGAAATTTTTTGGTCAAAATTTTTTGGAAGAAAATTTTGAGGTCACAATTTTTTGAGGTCTAAATTTTTCTGACGTCGAAAAAAGATTTTTTCGGAGTAAAATTTTTTGGAAGAAAATTTTGAAGTCGAAATTTTCTAAGATCAAAATTTTTTGAGGTCACAATTTTTTTAGGTCCAAATTTTTCTGACGTCGAAGAAAGATTTTTCGGAGTAAAATTTTTTGAGGTCAAAGCTTTTTTCGAAAGAAAATATTCTGAGGTGAAAATTTTTTTTGGAAGAAAATTTTCAGAGGTCGAAGAGAAAAATTTTTTCGGAAGAACATATTCTGAGGTCAAAGAGAAAATTTTTTTCGGTAGAAAATTTTAAAGAGGTCAAAATTTTCTGAGGCCAAAATTTTTCGGAAGAAAATTTTCTGAGGTCAAAATTTTCTGACAAAATTTTTCAAGGTCAGAATTTTTTCGGAAGAAATTTGTCTGAGGTCTAAGAGAAGAATTTTTCGGAAGAAAATTTTGAAATTTTGAGGTCAAAATTTTCTGAGGTGAAAATTTTTTCAGGTCACAATTATTTCGGAGGAAAATTTTTTGAGGTCAAAATTTTTTTGAAAAAAATTTCTGATGTAATTTTTTTCTGAAGAAAATTTTTTGAGGTCAAAATTTTCAGAGGCCAAATTTTTTTCAGAGGTCAAAGAGAAAAATTTTTTTCGGAAGAAAATTTTCTGAGATCAAAATTTTTATAGGCCAAATTTTTTTCAGAAAAAAATTTTCAGAGGTCAAAGGAAAATTTTTTCGGAAGAAAATTTTCTGGTCGAAAAATTTTTTTAGAGGTCAAAATATTCTGAGCTCAAAATTTTTTGAGGTCGAAATTTCTTCGGAAGAAAATTTTCTGAGGACAAAATTTTTGTGTTCAACGAGATGAAGAAATACCGGGCGTACCATTTAAAATAAGAAAGTTTTTGACCATTATTCGTAGTAGATGTTTGAGAATTTATGATCACTCTGTACATTCCAGAATTCAGTTTTTTCTCTTTTTGGGACTAGCTAATATGTCTACTCAAAAAAACATGCCTGTGTCACTTGCGTAACTGGTTCCATCATAAATTACTATTCAAAATGACTCCATACTTTAGATTTTCCGCTAACCCTACACTCACCACAAAAAAGAATTTCAAAATATCATAATTTACACCCTCATCGCGTCAGTAGTGGGCCACCCAGTAAATTATCCTCAAATTAATTCTATTGATATCGCGCTTGGGGCCTTTCTATGTTCTTTATTAATCTGAGGTGAAAATCGCGAATTTGGGCCTGTCATCTCTTCAAGAATGGGCAAAAATTGGAGGAGGCAATTAAAAGACTCATTAAAAATATCAACGTGAAATTTATATATAAAAATATGTTTACACTGGATCAACATACAACATTTCGAACACAACAAAAACATAACAGATTTAATACAAATCTGAGAAGAATATATTATTCAAAACAATGAATAAACAGAAAATCTATATACTATCATAATGTCTCATTAATGATATTAAGATGGCACAAAAAAAATTGAAATTTTTTTGTATTCCATACTAAGGCAGAATCCTCTGTTTTCAAAATAGATAAAATATTTCAAAAAGAAACGTCATTAAAATAAAATCACTTCTGTAATGACTAGTATCATTTGCACCAGCTCTGACTGACCGGCAATCATCGACTTGAGAGATTTATCACGATATAACTTAGTATCAAAGATATTGAGTTTTTTGCTGTATAAACTCTTTTGAAAATTCATCACATTCCCACTATTATCTCACTTTCGTATGTGAAAGAAAGCCAACAAATAGATTGAAACTTAGTATGGAAATTTTTTGAGTATTATCAAATATTTCTATTCAATTGAGTGTCAAAGATATAAAAATAAAATTTTCCTCTGATAATCGAAAAAAGGCCGTTTGCAGAATATTTAAATTTCGGTGTCCAGCAGATAGATATCCACCAGATCTTGACGAAATTCTATTCATTTAGGCCTCCTGAACAACATTCATGAAACCAAGAGATGGAAATATGGGTCCCCGAAGTTCCAAAAATGTTCCATCTTCAGATCACTTTTCTACCTCAAGCACACAGAATTACTGCTTCAATTTAATCTATAAATCATCTTTGAACATTTCCATAACGATTTGATCAGTTTCATCTCGGGAATATTCAATAATTAATGCAAAAACAGAAATTCTATATGTACGACATATCAACAAATTCGAGGGAAAGCCCGCCGATATTTATGGTAGATTTGGCACTGCCGCAAATTCTATCGCGCGAATATGGTACGATGCCTTCCCGTAAATTCCGCCATCATTTAATATCTCACTCTCCGAAGGACGGAGCAGTGGTGCCAAACTTACCATGAAGAACGACATGCTTTCCTTAGAATTTGTGAATATTAATGTGATACCTCTAGAATTTCGATGTTTCTGCATTAATTATTCAATATACCTGAAATTAATCTCATCGAATAGTTAATTGAAAGTTCAAATGTGATTTATAGATTGAATTGGAGCAGTGAATTTGTGGTTTTATAGTGAAAAAAGCGACGTGAAGATGGAACATTTTTGGAACTTTGGAGGCCCATATTTTCTAAACTAACACAGACCGTCACCTATTGGTTTCACTAAAATTGTTCAGAAGACCTAAATGAATAAAGTGACACCAAAATCTGATCGATATATGCTGGAAACCAAAATTCAAATATTCACCAAACATTCTAATGGCCCCGAAGAGCAAGGGCTAGGTCGAAACAAGTGACTGTGAAACCGGTCTCAGTTACATATACTATTGTTACCCCCACCCCCGCCAAAACTAGGGTCGTCTTTGCCTCCTCCGAATTTCCTTTGCCTGCAGTGGCCGCAGTGAGGGCACATTCCGTTAAAAATGTTGAAAACTCGAATATTTGGCCGCTTACTTGTTGACGGTCCTGGAGCTGGACGTGATGTCGGGTGTTTGTAGTCCTTTCGATGTTGAGGATTCTTCCGGTAGCACTGGGCACCATATGGGCATTGTGGTCTATCGTCATCATCCGAGTCGTCGTGGTCTGAATCGCCTGGATGGCTGAATTGACCTTTGTGACCTGGATTTTTTCTAAAATAAGAGAATAAGCATTAGATTTTGTCATTTGGCAATGACTTAAGTCATATAGACATGGTAAATGAAATTTGGATAACTCTAAAACAGTGTAAACTGATATGCAGAATTGGAAATTCACATTGGAAACATAGAAATTCAATGCATCAGTGAGAGAATTTTGCCGTGCAGTTTAGCGGTGGTATATTCGAAAGATGCGGGCAGGAATAAATATGGTTCTATGCGGATTATGCAGTTGTCTTTCTTCTTAAGGTTGACGCTCACTTGGACGAGACGAGACGAAACTAAGGGACGCGTTAGTTCGCCTGGGACCGCGCACTTGGACGAAGCGAAGCGACGATCAGCCATCGGAAGAAATTCCCCCTATTTTTGGGCCGCAATAAATTTTTATTACCCATGCTGCATGCTGACTACCCGAATGAACAAGGGTAGAGCTATTGTTCGAATCGTGTTTTTGGTCATAATCTTGTTTTAATAGCTTCGTCGTCCCACCTTCATATAGGAATGAAAAAAAAATATGTGACGTGGAAAAAATTCGAAATTTTATCTCTGTTGGCAAGTTACAAAATATAACTTTTTTTTTTAAATATAAATAATTGATACGAAATGCTTATTTTCTCTTTAACCGATTAAAAAAAAACAAAGCAAGTAGTAATCGAAAGTTCGATGTTTGCATATCATATATCCCAAAAAGGAATTATTCCACAGTTTTCCAATTCTATCAGATATTTTAATTTCTTCGGATGAAGGGTTCCTCAATATTTTGTTGTATTTACATAATAAAATACCTATCCTTCAGACGATTTGAATTCACATTCACAGTTGTACAAAATACATTAATTTTGTTCGTTTTGTATATAAATTTCGTTTTTCCAGATCTCAATCGAGAAAATTCTAACCAACACTCTCATGAGCCATTCAAAACAAACTCATTTCACACAAATTCAAAAATAACTGTGTATTTCCCCATTGACAAAATTCGAGTACAAAATTTGAAATACAGCGCGCCGAACTTCCCGGCCGTCGGATACCTACTTGCCGCCTCGAGAAATTTCGCTCACATGCCCCAAAGATCTTCCTGGCGACCAACGACTCGCCGCCTCGTTGATCTTCGCTTCGCGTCTCCCAGGTGCGTGTCTACCCATTTATTTCAATGCAAACGATCCCAGCGGAAAACGACGCGTTCCTTCCGACCGCTTCGCTTCGTCCAAGTGCGCGTCTGATCGGCCACACGCCTAACGATTCTGATCTTCGCTTCGCGTCTCCCAAGTGAGCGTCTACCCATTTGATTCAGTGCAAATCGTGCCTGCGGAAAACAACTCTTCGCTTCGTTTCGTCTCGTCTCGCCCAAGTGAGCGTCAACCTTTATTGTTGAGAATGGCCTAAATAAACCAGTATGGTTGGCTTAAAGTACTAGAATCTCAGAGTAAAAGCTAAACCTAGAGATGCCTTTACGCATTTGTTGACGCAGCCAAGTAGAATCTATTTATGAACGCGAATGCTAACAGCTAGCGTCTATTACAGACAATTCTATCAGTTTGGCAACATCGTCTGTTAGTGTTTAGTTTCTCAATGCGTCTTGTTTACATTTTCATTTCGATTCGACGCTCATAAACTGAATTATTTTACTGATTTGGTGGCAGTTTATTGTTGCTTAAGGATATTTCGGTAATTATAGCTATAGCAAAATTACGAAAATGTTGTTTTATATTCAGGAATTCTAGAAATGAAATTATAACCTATTGTTTACTTCACCCCAGTGCGGCAGTGAAAAACTTTCCACCTCACTCTAATGCTTGGATGATTACAATGCAGTACTATTTACGCGTATAGTCCGTTCACGAAAGGTTGAGCGCATAGTAGGCGTTTATTTATCTGAAGTTGGCACTATTTGCTGTCATAAGGTAAAATAAAGTCATCGTTGCCGAATATCCGAAGAGCTTGCGAGTTGTCAGACAACTCTATGCGATATTGACAACATTGCGTATCAATCTGACAAGAAAATAAAGAACATAACCTAAAATTTTAATATACACAGTGTAATATGCCAAATTTCCATGGCCAACCGACGGCTCAACCTTTCGTGAATGGACTATGGGTGCATATCTATGTTTAGTCCTTACTCTGAGACTCGAAGCGAGTATTACGCGCAGCCTGACGCATTGACTGTGTCGGGCTCACTTGAACAAGACGAGAAGAGACGAAGCAAAATTTCGCCGAAGACGTCGAGCAGGAATCGGAAGAAATTTCCCCTATCTCTAGGCTGCAATAAATTTTTATTAACCTTGTTGCATGCCGCCCACCCGCATGAATAAGGGTAGAACTATTGTTATTCGAACGACTCCCCTCCTCGCTGCTCTTCGCTTCGCGCCTCCTAGGTGAGTGTCTACCCATTTGTTTCAATCCTAAAGATCCCAGCGGAAAACGACGCGTTCCTTCCGAGCGCTTCCCTTCGTCCAAATTGTAACGTTATTATTTTGAATTTATCATAAAATGTAGTTTTGCCAAATTTACTAAATCTTTTTCGAAAATTATTAGTTAGTTAACTTGTTGGGATGGTTCATTTTCAAAGTTTCCTCATTGTTGTAATTATTCACTTCGTTTACCTACCTTTTCGAATTGTTTTCCATCAGAAAAACGGTTTGTTTATTGTTTAAAATTGTGAGGTTAGTAGTGGTTGTCATTTTGTAGTTCAAAAGCAGTGGTTGGAATTATTTGGCCTCAGTAAAGTACTTCGGAAAGTCGTGGAAGAATTATAGAATGGATTTACAGAAACCCTCATCTGGTGTAAACTGTGTAGATTATCAGTACCGTAATGATTCCTTTATATTATTTTGGTTTTGATGTGTTTTTCTTTTTCTTCGCTGTGACAACTGATAGACTCTGTGAACCTTGAACATCCGGAAAATTTCTATGCGACTGTCGGGCCGGCATTTTGTTGTGCGGAGGTCGTGTAGAAGGTTTAGGCATTTTTCGAAGAGAATTTTGAATCTAGATTCATCCTCGTTGTGAGGGATTATATCTTCGAGTGTCATTGTTCCCTGAGAAGTATTTTGGGAAATATAGACTTTCCACGTGGAGTCCGTACGGAATCTATCTTACACCTCTAGGTATGCATACATTTTCTATCTGGAACCAGTAGTCTGACCATTTTCTTTATTAGGTTGTTGTATAGCGAATATTGTATTTGAAGGAAGTTTTCGACTGAATTGGAGGTTGAACCTATCTCCCTCGAACAAAAGAGGTAACTAAAATATCCTTAATAGCTTATTTTGTTAGGGTCCACGTGCCTGGCATGTCTACTTGCCTGAGTTATCTATGTACCTGTCAGTTAGGAATACCCACGAACCTGTCAGTTAGAGATATCACCACTTGCCTGACATCTTGGAGGCCTACGTACCTGGCGTTCTTAGTTGGAGTTACCTACGTACCTGGCGTTATACGTTCAACTTACCATCTGCAGTAGTTTGTGAAGGTAACCAGTGTGTAGCACTGGCTTTAACATTGTAAATTATTGGTCTTTTGAAGTAAAAGCAGAGAATAATATAAATCAACCAATATTAAACTCATACTTCGGGACTAACTTAATATTGGTTGATTTATATCGATTAATATTATTCTCTGCTTTTACTTTATTGTTTTTCAATATTCATGGCGATGTACGCGTTAAACCTCTGTTTCTATTGGTCTTTTATTTTGATAATTTGTGATATTATTCTGGAAGATAATTTTATATATCATTGTGAGCAATTATAGTGAGGTGCACTTCATAAGTTGCATTGGGTACCAACAAAGGTGCTCGTGTATCCCTTCAGGATTTATTATAGGATAATTGATCGGTATTCCCTTCAGGAACCATTGTTCATTTAAAGTAGTTATTGACTTAGGCCGGTTTATATTGTTAGCTTAGATGATTCGTTCTCATATAATTTAGTGTGTATTAGTGAGTTTTCCTTCTGACTACCCGTGGGGGAAAATATATTTATCCGTATTGTATCAACCACTGCACATAAATTTTTGTTTTTGGTAATAAATAATTGTGACTTGAATTTTTGAGGGATTTTTGTTAACTGTTACTCTGGTAGAGGAGTAAGCAGTTCATTTACCTTGAATAGGCAGGCATTACTCTACCTGACGCCCATCTATTCCATCTGATATAACTCACTCCCTTCTTCACTGAGTGTAGCCGCGAGCCTTTCATTGAATTGAGACCGGCTTTCCCCAAAGTCTACGTTTCAAAGTGCGCGTCTAACGATTCGGCTCTTCGCTTCGCGCATCCTCAGTGAGCGTCTAGCCATTTGATTCAGTGCAAACCGTTCCTGCGGAAAACAACTCTTCGTCTCGTCTCGTCAAAGTGAGCGTCAACCTTTACTCGATTTACGAGAGTCAACCATATCATCGTTCATTGGATCCATACATCGCGTCAAAAACAGGGTACGTAAATCTGTCGAGTATACCACTGTTCGATAGGACGGGAAAATAAATTTACGATTTCCAAACCTGTATGTCAGTTTACGCTGATTTTATCGAGCAATTTCCTGTATAAAATTAGTAAGAATTTAATAAAAATAATCATCTAATGGAGAAGCTTGGGGAAATATACCAATATACTATCTGAACACCAGAACCAAACACAACTTTCGTGTCAAAAAATGAGTCTCGTCTACAGGTACAATGTTCATTATTGATTGATGATTGAAATAATAAAAGATTTGAAAAAATTAATTTTAGAGATTTCCTTACCTGTAACAGTTCGTGCCATACCAACATTTATCCCTTTTTAGTCCATTGCTTGTTCTACTTGAACTTGCAGATGCATTAGTTGGGCCTTCTTGGTCATCACTGCGCACAATTTCGTTATTTTCAGGTACCTCCACGGCAGCATCATCTTCTGGAAAATCATTGGTCAATTTGATATTCGATAATACCTAAAAGTATGGAAAATCGCATAGAAACAATCATTCCGAAGATTATAGAAATGGGAAACGGGCTTGTATTCATAGTGCTAACCATTACTAAACTATTGAGAGAGAGAGAGAAATAACTTTATTGATACTAGTATCAATTGGCTATCGACCGAAGTCTTCCTGCCAGTTACACTATATACATTTGTTTATAAATAAAAGAGTTTAAATAAAAGGTGTTATTCTAAAGATAAAAGGTATTCATATAGTGGCAATGCCGGTAATTTAGCCCGTGTTGCATCCTGTGAATCGTGCTGATGAATCAATGGTCCCAGTATATCCTTGTTCATTTGATTCCTGATGAATTTCTGTCCCAGCCTCTTAAGTCTTCCCAGTATCGGCTCAACTCCAGTTGTCTCATAGAGCAGTTGGTTAGGAGGGTTGTGCATGGGATTGTTAGGGTGTCTCATTTTTGTAACCTTCCTCAAGCATGTTCTTTCTGCTACTTCCAGATTCTCTAAGGTTGTTTTTGTTGTGTTGAGGAAAATTGCATGACCATACTCTAGCATAGGTCTGCATATCATTTTGTATATCTAAGTTGCAGTCTTCGTATTAATGCCCATCGTCTTATATGTTAGTGATCTAAAATGCCCCGCTCGATCAATTGCTGCTTTTTTCTGCTTTCTTATGTGTGACTTGAAGCTCAACTTATTGTCAACAACTATACCCAAATATTTGCACATGTTCGTGGGTCCAATGGTGTATTTCCCAATTTTGATATTTGGAGAGGTGTTCTTGATTTTGTGATTGAATATAATTAGTTGTGTCTTATTCGGGTTGGGCTGCAGTCTCCATCTTCTCATCCATGCTACCGTGACGTCAGTTAATTTTTGTAACTGCAGAATACATTTACCCAAAGATGTATCGTGGGTGACGAGTGTTGTGTCATCTGCAAACTGAAGTGTGTAGGCATTTTTGTCTACTTCCTGTGTGATGTGGTTATATAAGTCGTGGCAGTACAGGTTAAAAAGGGTTGGAGAGAGGGGAGACCCTGAGGAAGGCCTTGATGGAGTGTGGAGGGATCTGAGAACTCATTTTGTACTCTGACTTTCGTTGTTCTTCCTGTTAAAAATTGTTGGATCATCTTCAGTAAGTAATTGGGGCATTGTAGCCTAAACTATTGTTTCCATAAGAAAAAACTAAAGTTTATGTAATAAATCGGGAAGGAAAACCCTCAGCAAATATTAGATTACGCCAATGGATTCCTGTCAAAAAAGTGTCTCTATAATGTTTTTGTTTCAAGTTTATAGCACAAACAGGAACAGAAATAATGACCTAAGTTGAAAACGCATGTCTCAAAGGAAGCGACGTTGCCATTTTCTGAAGAATTGTAATGAGGAAAAGTTTAGTTGAGCTCGGCTCAAACATAACCTGTACAACGGTATGACATATCTCAACCTTGATTGATTGATTTGAGCTGGCACTGTACAATTGGGCCTAAATATCAATTTTGGCCACAATTTGCCATCCTTTTTTAAGCGCTCGTTATACTTAAAAAAGTACTATTATATTTTTAGCCGAAAATGGTCTCAATTGATAGGGTACTCCTTGATGACGAATCTATGGTTAATTACAATTCTGTCTGTGAGGCCGTCCGGCCGTTCGTGAGCACGATAACTTTCGAAGGGATTGTCCTAGAGACTTGAGATTTTCAGGGTGAGTTCGATTCCCAAATGCCTCGGTTAAGTTCGTTAACCAGCCAAATCGTACCAGGTATCCTATAAAATATGGCCATTCACAATTTTTGTTCCTCAATATCTCAGACAAAACGAAACCAATCGAAATGCAATGTTGCGGTCAATGTAGGATGATTATAATAAGCCTCATGCAGAATTTTGTGGCCATAGTGTGAACAGAATCATATAAAATTCAATTGGAGTAGTAAACTGAGGAAACTTTATATTTCCACAACAAGATATCCAATTAAAGTGAAATTTATGTTGTGAATTAATACTAATATACTGAATGTTCATGCAAATTTTCAAGAAAATTGCATAATCTGAACCATTAAAAATTCAATTGGAATATTGAAAAGAAGAATATTTCCCATAGACTTATAAAAGAATGGACAGAACGCGTGAGAGAGAATATTGACTTTAGACAAGGATAGAATAATATTAGTGCGAAGCACAGAACAGATATAGTCCGTTCACGAAAGGTTGAGCCGTCGGTTGGCCATGACAATTTGACATATTTCACTGTGTATATTAGAATTTTAGGTTATGTTATTTATTTATTTGTCAGATTGATACGCAATGTTGTCGATATTGCATAGAGTTCTCTGATAATTCGAAAGCTCGTCGGACGAGGCTGAGTACATTCGGCAACGTTGACTTTATTTTACTTTATGACAGTAAATACTGCCAACTTCAAATAATTAAAGAAACGCCTACTACGTGCTCAACCTTTCGTGAACGGACTATATACTCCGTTCACGAAAGGTTGAGCACATAGTAGGCGTTTCTTTATTTATCTCAAGTTGGCAGTATTTGCTGTCACAACGTAAAATAAATTCAATGTTGCCGAATGTACCCGGTCTCGTCCGACGAGCTTGCGAGTTATCAGACAACTCTATGCAATATTGACAACATTACGTATCAATCTGACAAGAAAATAAACATCATAACCTAACATTTTATTATACACAGTGGAATATGCCAAATTTCCATGGCCAACCGACGGCTCAACCTTTCGTGAACGGACTATATTTTTATGTTCTGTCAGTTTTCCAACATTATGAGGGGGAAATACTGTAAAGGATGGAGTAATATTAGTTTATCCACTCCTACTAACTAATTTCTATGTGTAATGGTAGTCATAACACAACCGTAGACATGTCTATGAACCGAAAAGCGAGTGTTATAATAACACCCGCTCATAACTCCCGCTAATAAAAATACCTAGGAAGAATGAAATTGCTTACAAAAAAAATTAATAAAAAGTAGAATCGATCCGGAACTCTATTTCAGCCATCAAGATAACGTTCTAGCGATTCATTCCAGATTTATTTTTGGAAAACGTGAATTTTTGAAGTTGCCAAAGTACTTGATTTATTAGAGACTCTGATTTGATTCCCGACCACAGAGTACAGAGGTTTGACGAAATGTTGTCAATGCTTTTGACAACTGTTCAAAATTTTTTAAATGCAGATTAATTCGAATTTTACTGAAGAAGTCGTGGATAAAGTATAGTATTCAATTCGCGGTAATGCTCAAAACACACTTGATGAATTACACCACTCGCCTGACGGCTCGTGGTGCAAAATTCATCTGCGTGTGTTTTGACCTGCATTACCGCTCATTGAATAATATACTATTAGTTTAGTCTATGCACCACACTAATATTACTCCATCCTTCACTTAACTTAATGCAAAAGTCACGTGACGCCTTGTCCATCCTTTTATATGTCTATGATATTTCCATAAAGAGGTATCCGATTCGAGTGACATTCATTTTGTGAATGAAAATTGATATACTGGATGTTCATGCAATATTTCAAGAGAATCGCATTATCAAAACCACAGAATTAAATTTTTTAATTGTCCAGTCTTTACATATTTCAGTTTTTGAATGATTTCCGGATTATTATTCTGATCGTGCTGAGATTTTGATATTAAATATCTCAAGGTCTGTACAAAGTTTTGAATCAATAGCCTCATCGCTCCACCAATGAACGAGCGCTCAAAAGCTCCTGCTCAGGGCTTTTCTCAAATTTTTTCTCTATCTCACAGGATCAAAAAGTTGAGGATCAAGGATCACCAATTCTGGCCACCCAGTACATTGAAAACTGTTCAAAAGAGTGAATTATCAGTTTCAACTATTAAAAAAAATCATCGAATTCTAAATTCAATTTACCAGTTTTGACAACACCAGAAAGTCCTTCACCAACAGAATTCTCTCCCGCATTAACATCACCAACTGTCGAATCTTCTTCTGGAGGTTCAGATTTTATTTGGGCGTTTCACCATCCTCAATCATAGGTTCTTTGTTCATATCGTCCAATATTTCCGATTTCTTAACACTCGTATTAGGCGACTCTGCATTTTCATTCAAACTACTGCAAAAAATACATACGATTTAAAGAATTCCAGTTTAAAAGTTAACCATGATTACTATGAAGATCTCACTATAAGCTAAATGTTATACAGGGTGTCCCAAAACTCGACGTCAACCCGGAACCGGGTGAAAAGGCAAGTAATGCGGGTTGTCAAAAAAATATAAAAAAAAGCTAAGTTGCATGGGCATTTAAAAAAACATGCAAAATTCCACACCCTGTGCCAGTCTTTTCACGCCTGTTGCCACAAATATCAACTTTTTCCAACTTTTTTTTTGCTGTATAAGTAACCCTGAATAATGCTTGTCTAAACTGTAATCAAAATTTTGATACCAGCTGCTCTAGGTTTCATAAAAATAGGGCGTACTTTTCAGAAAAAAATTCAAAATAAACAATTGCCTAGTTACAACTGACTGTATTGAGAAAAAATGTACTAGTTGATATTTGTGGCAACAGAAGTGAAAAGACTGTCACAGGGTGTGGAATTTTGCATGTTTTTTTGAATGCCTATTATTTTAAATCATGCAATTTAGATTTTTTTATATTTTTTGACAACCCGCATTACTTGCCTTTTCACCGGTTCCGGGTTGACGTCGAGTTTTGGGACACCCTGTATACAGGGTGTCTCATCTCATCTGATGAGAGCCACTCTGTTATTTATTTTCTAGTCAGATTGATACGCAATGTTGTCAATATTGCATAGAGTTCTCTGATAACTTGAGAGCTCATCGGAGGAGGCAACGTTGACGTTATTTTACGTTATGACAGCGAATACTACCAATTTCAGATAAATAAACAAGCGCCTACATTATCAGGCTCATATTAAGAGAAATCGCGCTTGAATTATGAATTTTTAATATATATTATTTTACAATTTTCCCTGGAAATATTGAATTGTCAGTGCTCAAATTGGAACTGTGGCATCAAACATCATAACGAAACAAAGACATCTAAAAAACTATTAAATAAGTAACCTCATACTCACTCTTGAACACCATTTACAATTTCTGTATCTCGAGTTACTTCTGGTAACATTTCAATATCACTGTCCTCATCATCAGAATCTGAAATATCTTTCCCTTTGAATACTTCTGTAGTATCATTGTTCACAACGTCGCTAGAAGTTCCCTGATCACAATCAGTATTACTCTGATAATCTGATGATACTATTTTATCAATATTGTTCTTTAATTTATCCAAACTTTCATTGAGAAGTTCAGTTTCAGTTTTTTACGCTCCTCAGAATAAGATTCGTTGTCTTCTGCTGCCCTCTTGCATGATGTTGATTGTGAAACGACTGTATTGCTGCTAGATGCAGCAACTGTATTCGAACTTACACGATTTGACACAGAAGTAGATGTATTGTTGTATGCTAAGTCGTTTTCATTTTGGCTTTTTCAATTTTGATTGTGTACCATGTGTCAATTAAAAAAGCAAATTTATCACCATCTGATAATGCAACAGAATTATCCTTTTTAATACTCTGAACATTCGGGGAGTTTTCTGACATAAAAAAATAGGACTGATATGCACCTGTAAGGAATATTTAATTTTGAATATGTAGAAAAAAAATTATTATAGACTATCGTACCGACGTTAAGGTAGCTTCATTATCTTTCACATTTATTAGAATATGTCTTCGGGAAATTCTTTTATCGGCACACTGAAAAAACTGAATGTGAAAAATGTTAATATGGATTTTTTAAAAAACTTGCATTTGGAAATGATCCTCGACCAACAACATGCTCCCCGACTTCGAATGTAGAAAGAGGCTGTTCGAAGTCTTTCTCGTCAGCATTGTATATTTTCAACACTACCATTTCTCAAAATAAAAATATTATTTGTAAACAAACTTTAAAAACTTTGAAAATTTGCTGTCAGATTTCAGATTGGTCACAGAAACTGAAATGATTTTATTTCTATGACATAAATTGCTCGTTTTTATTTGGGAGAGGTATTTTTATAATAACGTTGATTAAATCAAAAGAAGAAGTAAATTAATGAAGAATATATGAAAATATCACTATTAATTGATATATCTAAGGCTCCAATTAAACGTTGGATCTTGGTTTCACAGGAAAGACATTGAGTTTTGATTGATAATTAAATATAAAAAGCGGGAAATATATTCATTTTCATTTGAAAAGTTTTCAATTTCAATAAACAGATTTTTCAAATGTTAGAAAACGTAAAAAAAACAATTCCTCCGAATGAAGTTAGGTTTGTCAATGAAAATTTGACATGCGCTTAAATAAACAAGGAAAGGAAATTCGATCAATTTTCTTTGCCGTCTAGAATCGCCCAAGTTTTTCCACCTATCCAGTTGAGGTTCTCAATATTTGAAAAATTGTGAGATCTCAAGTATGAAGTGTTTATTTATAATTATTATGTAGTGTGAGTCAACAATATACAATATTCAAAGTTCCCAGTGATCATTTATTACTCATCTGATTCATCTTAAATACCTGGAAAAAATAAATAACAGTGAGTACTTAATCAAATCTCTTTTTTGATTACATCTAAGATATCAAATCTCTTTATATGCTACATTACAGGTTAGGAGTATTCAAATTTTCCTGTTGTATTACAATTATTGCGAATACATTTGAGCATTCTTGCACAAATTTATTGATTTTCTTTGGCGGTCAGCAAATCAAGGGCATTACAGGGTGTAACTTGAATTTTGGAGATATCTGCGATCTTAAAGGTGAATTTAATAACCGATTTGTTTGTGAATACAATATGTTGAAGAATTGCTTTCCATTTAATTGAAGTTGCCTCAAGATTCAATTAACTACCACAGAATATCTACAGGTACAGAGGCTTTCCAGTATATTTCCCTCATAACATAGGAATGAATAATATTGAAAATAAGTAATGCCATACTACCTGGTAGTTTAAAAATGAAAAAGTTTCTATACTTCTTGTCTAAAAAATATGAACTTAAATTATCCTGTTTCTTAGAAAAATGACTTGTACATTATGTTTTAATCATTTATAGCAAAATGCCTGCCCCACCACCAGCAGAAAATGGTGCCCCCAAACCGAACTACAAGAACTTCAAATGAAAATTGGCACAGCAACAGATGAGGTAACATAACGGAATCAAGCAAGAACACGTGACTGATTTTACTTTTCTGTTTTCAGTCGCTTGAATCAACGAGACGAATGCTTGCTCTCTGCGAGGAGGTGAGAAAATTTACGTTTTAAACTAAGTGTTTAAATAAGAATGAACTAACAATGCTACATCACTTGGCTAAGAGTCTATTTACTGAATATTAAGTGTTGAAAATTGCATCAGTGAAAAGTTTATCACGAGAAATTTACATTTGACTGGATGTGTTATATGTTTTGCACTCTTTTATTTCCTTATATGCAACTTACATTGCAAATTGATGTATTTTGAATATGATATTTTTGTATGGAACTGTCCAAGTTGAATTGCCTCTATCAATAGAGGATTATCATAGTGGCCAACTGCTTAAAAACATCAAAAATAACTTCCCTTCTTTATGCAATAAATCAACTTTTATCGATATTTTTTAAAACAAGATAAGCATATAGGCATCTGAAAATAAGAATGCAGCGCCACGGCGGGCATTCGTAGAACTATTTATATTGACATGGAAGGATTTGGTTGAATTGTTTATGTGTATAACTGCTTCATTAAAATTTGGATTTTTCATCAATATGTATATCAAAATTGCAGAGATCTATAGTCTACTAGTGTATTACTGTGTATTATGTGTATTTTCATTGTCTGTGAAGACGGTGGGTGCCATCATTTGTTTCAATTTATTTAAGCCAAAGCCCAAAGTGAGAGATGAATTAGGTTAAAAGGCTGTTGAGGAAATTAAGAAAAACTATTTTGTTTGTTGAACAGTTGAATTAACTTCTTTTTTATTATATTCAAACAGTACTTTTTCTCTTTACGAGAGCATTTTTCAGTGGATTTTTCTTTGTTTAGACTTCCTTGTCTCAACCTTTCAGTTCTACTACTAGAACTAGAACATTCCGGTTGTTCCTCCTTTCTGGTAGTAAATCCAGGAAGATTTCTGGTAGGCACAGCAGTATTTTTCGAAAACTACCTCTGTTATGAACTGGGATCTGTAAACGATTGACCCCATGAATGTTATCTAACCTACAAGTTTTGTGTAATCCGTATTTACCTCCATAAAAATAATCGTTATCTACAAAATGCAAGAAGCAAACTTTCATATTTCCCGTGTCTGGTTTACTGATTTTAAGTTTCAGTTGTCAGGCTTTTCGTTGATCCATCAACACTTTGTCACTTTACTCCTCGATTTCCCTTCTACCCAAACACGAAATTTATCCCTAACTTGGGGAAAGGCGTGGAAATGTATATTATTTGGAATTCTTTTTTTCTCAGGATTATACTTAAAAAATTATTAATACTGTTAAATATTCACATAAATCAAGACAACACAATGCAAAATGAAAGAATCATGTCAATATTAAAGGTTACTCAGATCGTCACCAGAGGGCGTATCGCTTAGCTTGACTTGCCTATCCTGGGAAAATGAGATGTCAGGGATGTCTGTGAGGAGTTCAACAATTTTTTGTTCTTATGTTTTCACCATTGGCATTTAACTCACTTCAAGAGTTCATGTTTACCTGATTATAACCTTAATATCTTTGTTTGACAACATTAGTGAAAACATAAGAATAAAAAAATTATCGAAATCTTCATGGGCCTTAGTGACATCTAATATTTTCAGTATTATGATATATGCTTATTAAGTTTTAAGCTTTCAAATGAAAGTTTTTTTATTGCATAAAAAAGGAAGTGATTTTGGGTGTTTTCTAAGCAGTTAGACACTTATGGTACTCCTTTCTCTATCCTTTAGTGCCCAGTACTTTGCACAACCTTTTTCTAATGTTCTAATTTTAGTCATAAAGATACAATCGGAGTACTTGATTTCACTTGAGAACGGCTCATTTTAGAAAGAAGTTTTTATGTCTTTTATTTCAGTTTAGTTCTCCATTAATTTCATTATAACACAGTCCTACTTTTTCTCAAAGGGCCATGGACCGTAGTCAGTTCTGGTCATTTCAGTTAGTACCTATATATTGGTTAAGTTGTATACCGGTTTGGAAATCCACATTCACGGAAACATACAAAATTCAGTGCATCATGGGAATTTTGCTGTATAGTTGGAACAGTGTTATATTCGCAAGATTTACGTGTTACGTTTTTGACAGGAATTAATGGTCCTATGCGGATTATGCAGTTTGTCTTTGTCTTATCATTTGAATAAGCCAGAATGGTGGGCAACTTGAAGTACTCGAATCGAGTATAACGCGCAGTCTGACGCATTGACTCAATTATTCGTTCTATTATTCTTCAGAAATATATCACGTAAATCTGTCGAATATACCATTGATCGACTGGACGGAAGAATTCTCTGTCTGATGCATTGTATATCGTATGTTTCTGATGTGAAGTTCCAAACCTGTGTATGTATATCAAAGTTGTACATAATATTCCTTTTATTTTTCGCTTGATGCAACAGGAATAAAAATATCATAATCAAAGAATTACCCATTAATTTGCAATTCTGTATGCATAAGCAAGGTGTCTCTGAAAGTTGCAATAAATGCAGTATTTTGTAATTACTCGGAATATCCAAACAATTATGAATTAATTGTTATATAGATTCAATTCGACAAAACTTCCCATACAAGATGTCCCGAAATAGATGCAATTAAATTCAACAGGAGATTATTGAAGAAAATTCAGTGGACCCCTATTTTTTTATTTTTGTGAAACGTGTACCCATTTCACATTCTCTGAACTTTTCACCCCGGAATCGTTTTAAGTCAATATCTCAGAAGATTGTTGCATATTATATACCAAGCTTCGAAATGGTTCCCCATTTAAAAAAAAAAATTTTTTCAAGAATGTCCAATTGAATTTTGTTGCATTATTTTCGAGTCACTATGTATTCATGAGTAATTACAACCATTTCTATATCTAATAATCTATACTATACTTTCTTCTCCCGTCAACAGCAAACTGAAATATTTGATGCACCCTTAATTTTTATTCTAGGAGTAATTCCATATTTTGCTTATAGACTGATTGCCACCGCTACGCAGACTTACAGTGTAGTAACGAACTCCATATTAATGCCACTTACACGATTTCATCTGCCGAAGATCAAATGGGTTTCACTATTCCCATAGAAGTCGAAAACTTTCAAAACGTGATTGCAGCATGTCTGCCATTTTGATATCTTAAAATATACATTTTTTCTATAGAAACTTAATGGCAGACACTTGTTCTAGTTCCCACTATATTTTATAAAACATAAGAACATCCTGAATTTAATAAGATCTGCGATATTTAAGCAAAACTGGAAATTATATATTATTTATATCATTGATGAGTGATATTGACTTCTCATTTCAGAACCGACCTATCTGTCTGCTTTTTTAGTTATACAGATTTGGAAATTCACATCTGAAACATACGATATACAATGCATCAGACAGATAATTCTCTCTTGTCTCTCTCTTATCGTTGAGAGGAGCGTAATTCATTCAGTATGGTAGGCAGCAGTAAATACTTGAATCGAGTATTTCGGGCAGCCTGACAAATTAAATAATTTTATATGTGTGCTGCAGGTTCCCTACCATACTGCGATAAGAGAGAGACAAGACTAGGTTATTGCAATAAGACACGGAATTCATTCAGTTACAGCACGTGATTATCTGGACTATTCATTTGTGCAACTGGAGGGAAGAATTCTCTGTCTGATGGATTGTATATCGTATGTTTTCGATGTGAATTTCCAAATCTGTATATGTTTATCATATCATGAATAACATATAATTTCAGCTTTGATAAAATAACGCAGATTTTATGGAACTTTGGAAGCTAGGATATTTTTAAAAATATAGCAGAAACCGGAATATGTGTCTGCCATTAAGTTTTTCTATAGATATATGTTTTTTAAGATATCAAAACGGCAGACATGTTGTTATCACGTTTCGAAAGTCAATTTTTATGCTTTTCGACTTCTTTTTGACCTGGGGCAGATGAAATAGTATAACTAACTACTATAACGTAAGTCTGCGTAGCGCTGGCTCTTAGACCATTACTGTTTCTTGTTCAAAGAAAGAAGAGTAATCTTGAATATGTTCATTTCATATGTGGAATTGCTCTGAGAAATCCTCTAGGTACTGTCTACTAATATCTAATGGTTCTTTACCACCTTCATCTGAATAAACTGATGCTTCTCTCTTCCAAGGTCGCCTTGTCGTAAAGGTCTTGATGTACAGAGTGTTCTATTCTGTCTTGAAAATATTCCAAAAAGTTGGCATTTATAATAATACAAAGAGATAGTTAAAATATGATGAATGTTTGTTAGAGAATGCTTACTGTAATTATTTTTTCTGTCGTGTTTTTATGTAAATGATGGATAAGTAAATGACAATACATATTTTAAGACGTGATGGGGTTTCATACTTTAAAGAGTGAGTGGGAAATGGGTTATTATTACAGTGTAGAAGAAACTACTACTACTCCTCTATACTGTTGTAGTATGTAGAATGTCCATTTAATCGTGACCAGAATTATTGATCCCTGAACTACAACTTCTTAACCCTAAGAGATAGAGAAAAATGAGTGGCACAAAATTTGAGGCGTCGGTTGGCCATGGAAATTTGACATATTCCACTGTTTATATTAAAATTTTATGTTATGTTGTTTATTTTCTTGTCAAATTGATACGCAATGTTGTCAATATTGCATAGAGTTCTCTGATAACTCGCAAGCTCGTTGGACGAGGCCGGTACATTCGGCAACATTGACTTTATTTCACGTTATGACAGCAAATACTGCCAACTTCAGATAGATAAACAAAGGCCTACTACGCGCTCAAACTTTCGTGAACGGACTATAGTAGGCGTTTCTTTATTTATCTGAAGTGGCAGTATTTGCTGTCATAACGTAAAATAAAGTCAATGTTGCCGAATGTACCCGGCCTCGTCCGAAGAGCTTGCGAGTTATCAAAGAACTCTCTGCAATATTGACAACATTGCGTATTAATTTGACAAGAAAATAAACAAAATAACCTAAAATTTTAATATACACAGTGGAATATGTCAAATTTCCATGGCCAACCTACGGCTCAAACTTTCGTGAACGGACTATAAAGATAAATATAATAATAACCGTTTCTTTTCTCTCGTTAGTGAAGGATGTTGAAAAGTTGCAAACCGATTAAATTTCACGGAGTAGTACTTGGAAATATTTCATTGGACAGAATAGGACACAATGTGAAATGTGAGGTTTTTCCATTCGTAAACGGTCCGAATAAAAAGACCGAACAGAAAAGACTGTATGTGTTCTTTAGATAACCTTTACTCTGTGCTTAAATGGATGTGCTTCTGGACTCTATGTTGTGGTAGGGGTAGACTTTGCAAGAGTGGCTGTGTTCTGTGTTATGTATGTGTATATGTGTATGTATAAAACAAATATACATATTGTGTACGTAGATAGGGTCTCTGCCAGGTTCTGCAGAAGGAAAACGTTTACACGCGAATAATTTCCTTCAAGATTTATAATCATTTATGATATATGAAGAGATGATAAAAGGAATAAATAAAATAACTACCGAAAGATATGGGTGTTTTCAATAAAAAAATTAAGAGGGTGTTAGGCATTATGCTATTAACTCAAAATTTTGTATACTTCTTGAAATTCATGCAAGTATATGAATGCAAAATCTCAGCACGATCGAAATAAAAAAAAACAATCGATCCTCTTTAAATTTTGCATGAATATTCATTATTATCAATCTTTATTAACAAAATAAACTTCACTCGAATAGTATATAGTCCATGGCAAGCGCCTGTTTTTCATAATAATAATAATAATAATAATAATAAAGTTTATTTCGAGAATAAACAATTACATCACTGAGGTATATAATAAAGTAAAACCTGTATGTGACATTAAACAAAATATGTATTCTTGAAGTAATGATTACTAACAATCTGAATATTTGTGAGTAGCTTCATTTCGACGAAACGCCCAACTTTTTCCTCTACGAAAATTCTCGATAGTGGGGGCTAATACAGTATGGAGACGTCAAAAGTGTTGAATGAGTGAATGTTCAAATTTTATTACTAACAGCTACTTTATAAATTAAATCTTGAAACAATTTTATTACAAATTGAAAACAATAATTGTCCTACAAAAATGATGATTCTATCAAAGTGTCCCCCACTCCCAACATGTATCAATAACTAGGTCTAAAAAAATTATTACTAACCGTCTGATTTTTTCACTGCTGCTTAGCAAATATTTCCTTTATGAACTGGTCACATTGTCCTACAAATTGAGTGGTACGTTTTTCCAGTCCTACGCTCGGAAATTGTCAATTGTTAGTAATAATTTTTAATTGTGCGTTCTGTGATACAATTTCTGATGTAGGGTTGGAAAATCGTACCACTCAATCTGTAGAAAAATGTGACCAGTTCATAAAGGAAATATTTGCTAAGCAATAGAAAAAAAATCAGCCGATTAGTAATAATTTTTTGTAGGACACTTATTGTTTTCAATTTGTAATAAAATTGTTTCAATATTTAATTTATGAAGTAGCTGTTAGTAATAAAATTTGAACATTCGTCCATTCAACACTTTTGACGTCTCCATACTTAGCCCCCACTATCGAGAATTTTCGTAGAGGAAAAAGTTGGGCGTCTCATCAAAATGAAGTTACTCACAAATATTCAGATTGTTAGTAATCATTATGAAAACAGGCGCTGGTCCATGGACTCATAATTGTTATGAAGATAAAAAGATTTTTCTTTTCAATATTCCAATTGAATTTTCCATAGTTCTGTTAACACTATGGCCACAAAATTTTGACGCCTCCATACTGTATTAGCCCTCACTTTAGAGAATTTTCATTGGGGAAAAAGTTGGGCGTCTCGTCAAATTGAAGCTACTCTCAAATATTCAGAATTTTACTAATCATCATGAAAAACAGACGCTAGCCCATGGACTATAATCAAACAAAACAGCACGCAAATAATCAAAATCAAAAAGTTTCATTCTAGGGCGGGTTTTGTACCCGCGACACCGAGCATGAAAGGTAATCTTGCTAAGGTTTCGGCCACTAAGGCTTTGTATAAATGTGATGTTATCCTGCTTTTAATACATTCTGATGTCATTAGCATTCAAACAGGAGAATGAACTTCATTAAGCAATTGAATATAACCTAGAATAATCAGAATGCCCAAATTCGAATTATAGTTCTTCTAATATGAATAAACTCGACACTGCTTTTGAGTCGTAAGATGATTACGATAGAAATATTTAATGTGGACACCATAACGACTTATTACAGCATTTTATGTTTCTCCAAATTAGAGAACATGACATTTGTGTACTACCTTTTTAATCTAGGAACTGTAGTACTGAATCATCGTAAATCAGACCACACTGTACAACCGAGTCGGCACAAAAATTTAAAGAAATATATAGTCCGTTCACGAAAGGTTAAGCCGTCGGTTGGCCATGGAAATTTGACATATTCCACTGTGTATATTAAAATTTTAGGTTATGTTCTTTATTTCCTTGTCAGATTGATACGCAATGTTGTCAAAATTGCATAGAGTTTTCTGATAACTCGCAAGCTCGTCGGACGAGACCGGGTACGTTCGGCAACGTTGACTTTATTTTACTTTATGACAGTAAATACTGCCAACTTCAGACAAATAAAGAAACGCCTACTATGTGCTCAACCTTTCGTGAACGGACTATATCAATATTGTGATTTGCGGAATTAATTAATCATATTAATCAGAACCCGTGTTCAAATAGAATTTTTAGGTTGAAAAATTCATTTCGAAATGAATTTATCATTACAAAAGTAATTAGATCGGTATGACTCAATTGATTGATTACTATTGCGACTAAAAATATTTTTATATCGTTTTGGATAAATATACAAAATAAAGATTAACGCATTTTCAATAGCGCAAGTGTGAATATAAACAATGAAATTATTACATAAGATTTATCGATTGAAATCAACCAATTTTAAATAAACTCATACTTCGGAGCTAGTTACGTCAACGTTCAAAGAACATACAGGGATGTAATAACATCCACAGAATCAAATATAGCTATTTCGCCCTATCGGAGCTCATCAGTATGAAGGATGATGATGCATTCTAGAACTTGAAAGTAGATCTGGCACTCCCTCAGATCAATAGAGAAAATAGACAGATGTTAGATGTAAACAGAGTCAAAAATGAGGAAAAGATCTCTATGTTTATGATTTCTCCCCTGCTGTTTATAAACATTAACCTAACTTTGGGTATTCATGTAATTTTCAAGATATTTGAGGCAGTTTTAGTGATTCCACATTTCAATCTGCCTTGAACTGATATTGAAGTTCATTTACTTCAGAAAAATGCCGAAATAAGGCGTTTTCGGATACTTAATCGGGTTAACTCGATTCCTAACCTTCGCGTTTCGTTTACCTAACCCGAACGTCCAACCCGTGTTCGGAAAGTACGGTGCTATTAACTCGATCACTGAATCTGGTTAATCTATCGTAACCCTACACGAGAGCAGGGTCGTAGAGTCACCGCATGCGCAATGCAGTTCAATTTTGTAATTGAAAAAGGCGGGAATAAGTCTTCTACTCTTTTCTTAGTAATTTCATTTATTCTATTTCTAAAAATTATGGGAAGAGAAGAAAATTTGGCTCAGTGTAAATGTGTGGTTCCATAAGCCGAGAAACAACTCCTTCATAACTTTGTATGTAAATCCTTCTGCGTTAAATCTAAAGCCTTCTTCACTTCTTTAATATAGGCACTCAAAGATAAAATTAAATATGCGAGGGCACACCAGACTTTATGAGAAAGATTTTACAGAAGCCAATAAATACATAGAGACAATCAGTAAATAAACTGGAACTGAAAAAATAAATTCTCTACTTCCTTAAATCCTTAACATAGGTACTCAAAAATAACATTAAACATGGAAGGGCATACCAGAAAATATAAGAAATATTCTACAGAAGCCAATAAATTAAAGCAAAGCTAGAGACGATCCGAAAATAAACTGGGACTCCCCCACTGCATGAACCTGGATAATATTACCACCTTGCATGTTCTTTTGACGTTGACGTTGGTTGATTTCAATCGATCAATCGATAAATTAATTATTCTCTACTTTCGCACGGTATTATAACGAATCAATTGATAGTAACGGTGAAATAATGAAATGTTTGTTACTCAAGAACTTAAAAACTCGAACTTTTTTTCGTTCGATTAACTATCATACCTATTCTGAGAACCTGGCACAAAGACTCATATCTATCTATGTATAAAGATATATACTCCTGCATACAAACGCTTACGTGAAACATCTCAAAAACAGTATACTTAAAAATTAAACACTATGCCACTACCATGACATAAACTTGAAAATTTTGGGAAATCCATTGAGGAGCATGTCGTTGTTGCGCATAATATTCATTTTATTAATTTATTTCATTCTATTATTGTTAACCATATTATTCGGGAATCTCCATCTATACCTTTTCCAATTATTACAATTCAGAAACATGATATGTAATTCAGAAGAATAAATTGATTTCATAAGATGGAAATTGTAATTTAGAATAATGAATTGAATGAATTTGAATTTTAGAATAACAACTTTACATTCAGAAACGGTAATTTGAATTTCAGAATAGTAATATGCAATTCAGAAATAGGAACTTGTAATTTAGAAATAGGATTCATAGCTTTGCCCCCTGCTTATTACCTTTATAATACATTTTCTGAAATTGAATTGATAAGTTCTGAATTACAACAATCCCTTTCTGAAATTCAATTTACCGTTTCTGAATTACAACTCCTAATCTGAAATTCAATTCCGTTTATCTGAAATTAAATGAACTATTCTGAATTTCGATCTCTGTTTTCTGAATTTTATTCCTATTGTGAAATACAAGTTCCCTTTTCTGAAATTGAATTTTGATTTTCTGAATTAAAACTGTAAAGGGTGTAGTTTTATACTGAAACTGTTCGTATTGCTTACAAGCCAACAAAAGCATTCTGCTAAAATTAACGCCAATAAAAATTTCAAGACTTGAGAAAACGAAGGATTTCTTTTGTTTTGCCGAGAGCGAGAAATTTCAGAATACCATGTCTTCTGACGGAAAATTATTCCACTTGAGCAATGTGTAAACTCCCAAAATGAAGGAGTTCACCTGACAAATCGTTCATATGAGAATCCGAATCATAGGTGGCTACCAGGAACCAGCACCCACCATAAAAAAATATTTGAACCGCTGTTACCGCGGATGGGAGCTCCCCAATCGTTTTCATTGAGTTTGGCTCAAAGTTGATACGTCATATTATCAGGAAAGTGTTCTTGAGGTTGCTTAGAAACCGTGGGCAGACAAACATTTCGATCGTAGACCATAGACTTTCCAAAAAGACTCTGCACCGACTCACAAAGCGCGGGTGAACCAAGAATGACTGAAAAACAACGTTTTGAACTTCATTTCGACATCACAAAGGCTCTCGAATTGGCCAGGCGTGAATCCAATCGATTATTCTCTCTGAGCCAATTGGGAAAGCTTGGTCCGAACTAAAAAATATTGCAGCCTAGATACGCTGTACGTGAGTGGGCGAAAGTACCGTCAAGTTACGTTCGGTTAGATTTTGATTCGTATTTTGACCGTCTCAAGGCAACAGTCAAAGTGAAAAGTAGTGGAATTGATCTTGAATTTTTGATTATTTACACCTACTCTGTATGTAAAAATATATTAACTCCTTTTTTCTAACCGAATTCATGGCCTTTCGAATAGGTTACATTTCGATTGCCGGACCCTGTAATGGAATATAGGTTCCCGAAAAAAATATTCGAACTATAGTCTGTTCAAATGTAAGAAGGAGCAATAACAACAAGTTTGGCGCAGCTGTAGGAGGGCCTTTCCGTCCAGAGTCGAATCGAGAAGATTTCATACAATCGTTCAGTTTTAACTGAGTATTATTATACGAATGCAATTCTTACAGCACATCTAAGTGAAATATATACACGCTCTCATTTATTCCTTATCGAATTTATTCGATTTGAAGGTTCCACACTGTACACACTTTGTCAAAAGATTTTCTCTATTCAGTACCATCCACAGTCCGTTCCGAGTACGATCCTGGCAGTCTCTTAGGGCGGTCGAAGGGAACGTTTTTATGACAGTTTGACCAATACGAGTTTTATTGTGCGCAAACCAGACGATTCTGTTTGTTTACAAAGCTCCTTCTTATATTTGAACGGGCTATAGATGGCGCTATCTTAGACGGATAATCGTTCCCTTGAAAACATGCAGCCGCCGAACATAACTTATGTTCATGCCGCAGTTATTCTGTTTATTCCTGAACATCCTGTAGTGTACTGCACAGGTGAAATTGTTTGAAAGAAAACATTTGTGTAAGGATGAACGTACCTTACTTATGTAATAATAATATTTTCTTTAGTTTTGTTTTTCTTCTTTGAGAATGTAACGGATTCAGAAATAAAAAAATTATTTATTATTTAATATTTATTGAATAATGGCCTGACTATAACAATAGAACAATACCCATTCACATCAATGATCAATTTATTTGAATGACATCTTGTTCAAGACATAGGGAAGTGTTCAACAATAGGCCAGAAAACAACACATGAAACAAGAATTTTAAATTATATTTTTTTATACCCCTTCTGTGGGATGTACATTAAAAGCAATACAGTATACAGAACGCACATGCCACGCTTGAAGCAACATTTTATAAAGGGTTTTCCAAAAAGAAAAATGCCATTTTTTCGATATGAATCATCGGATGTTTATTTCATCATAAAGAAGAAGCTATGCCGTTAATAGTGAAAAATAACATCAGGCAAATGACCACCACTACCACAAGACCATATCCTCTCAATAAAAGTTTCCAAAACCAAATCGCAAGTGGCTGCCCTATGTCCCCGGAATCCTCACGAATTCTATCTTTGAGTTCTTGAATCGACGCTGGGCTATTGGCGTAGACCTTCTCTTTCACGTGGCCCCAAAGGAAGAAGTCGCAAGGTGTTAAATTACAAGATCTCGGTGGCCAATTGTGATCACCTTTTCAAGAGATAACACTGCTCGGAAACTTTTCCCGCAGAAGACCAATGGTTTCGTTGCTTGTGTGGCACGTAGCGCCGTCTTGTTGAAAGTAAACGTCCATATCAATAATATCTTAATTCCAAAGAACGACGAGGAATGGACAAACCTGGGTTTTCTTCAACACTTTCTGCTACAGCAGCAATATTCTCGATAGTTCTTCAGCGATGTGCACTGGTTTTAGTCTTCACATCACTAACTTGTCCCAATAGCTCGAATGTTTCCACCAATTTCTTTATTGCGGCCCGACAAGGTGTTTTACGACGACTCAAAAATTTTCGAGTTTTACTAACCGTCTGTGCCAAATTTTCACCATTTCTATAGTGAATTTTAATAATTTCAATGCGTTCTTGAAGCGTGTATCGTTCCATTTTTATTAATGGTGTAGTTACTACTTGTCAGAGGTCAAAAAATGACAGCTTCAAACGTGACATCTACCGAAATAGCGGGTTATTCAACATGACACCTCTTATTGGAAAACCCTTTACAATCTGTCATCCATCATATTCATGAGTTTTGCGAGAAAGAAGAGCACCAAAATCAACAAATTCAACAGAAAAATGAAAATGTGTGAGTTAACATGGAAAACTATTTTCTACAAATAATGTAAACTAATGGCAAACTAACTAATGCCGGGTCAGCTAGTAAACCTGTTTAGCTTCTGTAATTACTAAAACATTAATAACAACACATGCTCTTCAAATGGACGTACCTACAACTAAAAATCGAATATAGGTTAATATTAAGTTAAGTCCGAAAAATTCTCTCGTAATCCTATACATAACATTATAATATTAACATTATTTACTGACAGTTACTAACTTCCAATTCTACACCTGTTTCTTGCTGCTATAGAGTAAGGAGGCAGGGATCCGTACCTTGGTCGCTCTAGATGACCAGGGAGGTGAGTCCGCCTTTCATCCATATCTCATTTACCACCATTTACTTAAAAACCATTCATCTGACCTCACATCACCTCTAAAACAACCCCAATATTGAAAGGTATGACTATCGAGGAAAACGACGTCAATTCGGCAACACTGTCCCGTTTTGGTTGAGACTTTATCTCAGCTATTATTAAAGATAGAGACATGCGGTTTTGTCGACCCTGTATCACTTTTTTGTGAAAGTTTCAAAGCTGCAAACAGAAATATTACAACTACTTTTGTTCCTGAAATACAGGGCGTAAACGAAGTTGTTCACTTTTGGGGATGTCATTATTTCTCGGCCCTGTATAAGAAAGAAAAAAAGAAAACTGCTTATAATAGATATTTTTACCTAAAGTTAGTGTCATATTTAGATATTTCTTCAGAGCATTGTTTTTGAGATTGCGCACAAACTCGGTATTTTGCAAATGGAATACCCTGTATATTTTAATGTAAAATTTAAAAAAAAATTCTGAATACTAGAAAACTTTTTTAGGTTTTCACTCCCAGTGTCTGAAACAGAAATAATTGAAAAAATTTCAATTAAGATGAAATGCTCCTGCGTAAATCCTTGCACTAATTTGTCAGGAGCAAATTGGTTTTGAAGAAATTGTTCCTAACTGTAAAACTAAAAAAGGAAATATAGTCCGGTCTATTTAGACATTCGAAGTTACATAAAGTCCCAACAAGCTGAATTTCTGTGAAGTTGTTCAAAACATAATTATAAACAATGTCTAAAAGTTCCTCATCATTCCCCTGTGAGGAAAAATTTTATTCGAGGTCAAATGTCAAAAAAATGAGTTTTTCGCGATTTTCAGCAAAACGGTAAGTTTTATCATAAAAGTACCTCAGACAAAAATTGTAGATCATAAAATTATCTATAAAAAATGTATCCATACTTTTTTTCTTACGAGCCACCCTTTCTGAGATATAACGATTCAAAAAGTTATAAAAGTCGTTATCGTCATAATATGCACACGTTTTCACGCCACCTATGAGGTAGTTTACTTAGCGAGTAGTTATAACTTTTTGAATCGTTATATCTCAGAAACGGTGGCTCGTGAGAAAAAAGTATTGATACATTTTTCATAGATAATTTTATGATCTACAATTTTTGTCTGAGGTACTTTCATGATAAAACTCATCGTTTTGCTGAAAATCGCGAACAACTCATTTTTTTGACCTTTAACCTTGAATTAAATTTTTTCCTTACAGGGGAATGATGGGGAACTTCTAGACATTGTTTATAATTATATTTTGAACAATTTCACTGAATTCAGCTTGTTGGGACTTTATGTAACTTCACTCTCATTTTTTGGTCTAAATAGACCGGACTATTATATTTGACGTTAAAATATACAGGGCATTCCATACCAAATTTTTGCACAATCTCAAAAACAATGCTTTGAAGAAATATCTAAATATGACGCTGACTTTCAGGTAAAAATATCTATTATAAGCAGTTTGCTTTTTTCTTCCTTATACAGGACCTGAGAAATAATGACATCCGCAAAAATGAACAACTTCGTCGACGCCCTGTATTTCAGGAAGAAGAGCAGTTGTAATTTTCTGTTTGCGGCTTTAAAAGTTTTACAAAAAAGTGTTACAGGGTCGAAAAAACTGTATGTCTCTATCTTTAATAAAAGCTGGGATACAGTGCAGTCTCAACCAAAATGGGACACACTGTACAATGGACGTTTATTATTATCATATTGACGTTTTTTGCTCTGACATTTGCTAGCTAGTTTTCAAAACTTTTGTGGCTAGCTGGTACTCGAAACACGAGAAAAATATATTTTGATCGAGGTTTATGATGTATTTATAAATATTCCGACTACATGTAGATACGGAACATGTATCTACAGGGTGTTTCCGTCTCTAGGATAGATACAAAATTTAAAAATAATTGGGGTTTGTTCAATTCACATAACGCTTGCTAATTAATAATAATATTACCAATCTTTGTGCCAAGATCGACTATAACTTCATAATTTTCAAGTGGAAATATGTATTTCAAAAACGGTACACAGTATCGAGTTTTACCAATAATACATTTTTGGTGTGAAATTGGATGATGTTTGAGTTTCACTTGAAATTTTTCTCAATGAATCTAATATTAAAAAAGATATGCTCAATACTACTTGATACGAACCGTGTAAGTAACGCCCCCTATGAGAATTAAACAATAAAAAAAATTCATAAAATGCCTCCAAAACATATTCGTATAAAATTTCATCACAATGTTACCAGTAGTTTCTGCAGAATCGTAAAATAAGGCCATTAATCTTAAATACGTTAAGTTTTCATTGAGTAAACCACGAATATTTTTCAGTTTTCTACCTTTACTAGAGACGGGGTCACTTTTTTTTTGAAACACTCTGTATATACTACCGTTTCTATTCCAATTCGCATATTGATGGGAAGTTGAGTATAAAGTTTAACGATATGTTATTTCCATAAATGTGAAAATTGTCAAGTCAGTCATTAAAAATACTGTTATCAAAATGAAAAGAATTGAAAGTAATTTCCAGAAAAAATACAGTGGAACTTCCCATAACGAACGTCTGTATAACGAATTTTGTACAAGACATTGCACCCTGAATCCTAATTCCATGTTAAAAACACCCTCTTCAAAGAAGTAAATCCTCTCTATAACGAAATAATTAAAGAACATCACTCTTTGAATGGGTATTGCTAAGAAGGTATAAGGGTAGGGTTTTTCCGAAATTTTTCCGGACGTACGTAATAAATCCCGACTTTAAACTAAATCAGAGAGATCCTTCTGAAACAGTTTTAAATACACCCCTGCTGTTTGGTTTCAATCTAACCATTACGCTAGTGTGAAAGGTGTGCGAAAATGTCTAAAAGAAGTGCTTAAGTTTGAATGATAAGCATAAATTTATCAGTGAAGTCGACCGTGACATTGCCGACTATAGAAACAAATATTCTGTATAACGAAATTTCTTTATAACGGATTTTTTTGCGGATTTAGCGCTTTCGTTATAGGGAAGTTCCACTGTATTTCGCCTCGTCGATTCTACCCCCTTCCTTACTTGAGTCGAGGGCGTACTACTACCCCACCTAACTTGATCTCATTGGTCTCATGAGTTCGGTGGTAGGAACTTGTACCAATGGGTATCGCCTTGTGAAACAACATAATCATTGTCTGTTACGGTGTTAATTCCAAGAATTGTCAATATTAACTAAACATTGATTATCTTGAATATTACATAACTCTACCTAGTGTTTCATTGAGACTGACATGATGATTTCAACACGACTTTAAAATTTAATAATGTCTTCACGGCGAAAAGCGAATTCGAATAGAAGCGGTAATCCTCATAACTGAAAGATCATTCTACCTTGGAAGATTTCTCAAATTTTCCAAGATGAAAAATGAGGAATCTTCCATTCGTAAGTAATTATGTGGTAAAACTGTGTGTTTGATGTTGTGTAGTGTAACTTGGGAGAGTTCCTTCTATGCCTTTTAAAACTGCATGGTACTGAAATAAATTTCTCTACTTTTTCCTATCGCTATAAATTCTCTTCACTCCACACTCTGTTTCATGTTGTGATTTAATATAATGCACGCTTTTGTGGATACGTTTGCTACAGCACTCGTTTGTCTCTATTATGTGTCGAAAATCAGCTATAGGTCGGCCCCGAATAAATGCCATTATGATACGGTAAGAGTGGTTTTATTGCGATATTTTGGTGAATATTGACAACGCTGCGATTAATCTTTTAGGTAGCCAAGTGTTTGTGAATCATTTTTTCTCATTACTAACTTTATTATTTATAGTATCTAGAAATACACATTGTGGAAGGGCGTACGATATTTTTTTCTGATATTGTTAAGTCAACTATTGCTACTGGAATGTTTCTAACTAATTTATATTACAATCATATACTGGGTGTTTCAATTTCTAGAAAACTTTTCAGGTTCTCACTTCCAGTCTCTGAAACAGAAATAATTAATAGTTATTTAATCAACTAGGTTATTAAAGACAGCAACTAATGGTCGAGATATTTTAATGCGCGAGCGGAGCGAACGCGTTAATAGTCGCTCGATTAATAACCGAGTTGTTTACAAGATTTTCCGACGATATCAATATCGTTTGTGTATGAATTCTTGATTGAAATACATTCCCATTCTGCACAATACTTACATTTGACATAATAAAATTTCTATGTATCTATGTTCCAGTAGAGTTTTGACATTTCTCTCGTAGTGCTTCTGAATAATTTGTGAACGGTTGCCATGAGGATTGCTCGCTAAAAGAGCCACAAAAATTGAGCATTAAAGTAGGTCATTAATGATCAATTTCATACTCATTGAAATCACCTTTTATTTCGAGGTCGGCGGAAAAAAAATTAATTAAGATGAAATGCTCCTGCTTAAATCTTCGCACTAATTTGTCAGGAGCAAATTTGATTTGAAAAAATTTTTGGCTAACAGTAAAACTGGAAAAAGGAAAATGTAACGTTTCGGTGTCTATATAAGACTCCTTCTTCAGACGAACTTGTAGAATCTTTGGAATTGTGTGTTTTCGTTTGCAGTCTAATTGACATTGAAAGTTGTCATCACATGGAGATGTTGATTTATTTAATTTTAAAATTTCCTGATGTAATTTCTTTCATCAATAAATTAATCCAAATACGATCTATTCCAACTAAACAATTGGTCAAACACAAACATGTGGATCCTTAATTTTCCTTTATAATTATCAGTTTCCCTCATTAGGATCTTTGTGTTGTTCCAGTCAAGGGCGGATATAGCTTTTTTTCAAGAGGGGGGGGGGGTTTAATGATTCAAGATCGATAAATCAGGTTCAAAATTTGAACAAAATTTAATCAGAATATTTAGGAGGAAAGATATAATAAGAAAAAATAGTAGTAAAGTAATGTTAGTAAAAAAAAACAAATGAAAATATGTGCACCACGTTGCGTAACTTTTTTTTAAGTTTTCGATATTCATGGGAGGGGTAATTAAAAATAATTCAAATTCTCGATTGAAAAACCTTTTATTTTGCAGGAGAGATCCATTTGACCTAATATAATTTTCTGTTTCAGTAGAGTTGTAGCATTACTCGCATGATAATTGCACATTAAGAGTGTAAAAATTGAGGAATAAAATGCGTCATTATTGATCAATTTCATATACTTTTTATTTCGAGGTCGACTGAAAACATAATTAATGGTGGTACTTTTGAAAATATATTCAAAATTTGATGTGACGTGTTTTTCAATTTTTTTTTCTTAAAAACTTTATAGAGTTTTACTCCCAGTCTCTGACACAGAAATAATTAAAAAGAAATTAATTAAGATGAAGTGCTCCTGCGAGAATCTTTGCACTTGATTTATCAGGAACAAATTGGTCTTGAGAAAATTCTTGCCTAACAGTAAAACTGAAAAAGGAAATACATGAAAAGGAAAATTTAACGTTTCGGTGTCTATATCAGACACCTTCTTCAGACAAACTTGTAGAATCTTCAGAATTGTGTGTTTTTTCATATGCAGTCTAATTGTTAATAAGACCGAAGAAGGTGTCTGATATAGACACCGAAACGTTACATTTTCTTTTTTATTTATTTCAGTTTTACTGTTAGGCAACAATTTTTTCAAGACCAATTTGCTCCTGAAAAATGAGTGCAAAGATTCTCGCAGGAGCACTTCATCTTAATTAAAATTTGTTAACTATATCTGTTTCGGAAACTGGGAGTGAAAACCTATGAAGTTTTTTAGAAGTGCAGAATCCTCCCAGAATATACAGGGTGTAACTAAATAAGTGTAAAATATTTAAGGAGGTGATCCTCATCGAAAAAAAGATAGGATCTTTCATATAAAGAAACTTCATTGGAGCATCCCTTGTTAAGATACAGCCCCTCAAAGGGAGTACATAAAATGTGTATAACAATTTTTTTCACAAGCACCAAAAAAGTTACAATATTGAAATTTTCCTGACGTTTCCTACTAGCAAAAAGACACTTATCCAGTTATTTATTTGGTTTACCCCATGGTTGTAAGGGTGGGAAATGCAACCCCTAAAGTTTATTTCCAATGTAACTTTTTGTGTTATTATTTGTTTTCCATTTAAAAATTTATTTCCGATAGCCTGTTTCATTCTAAACAAAAAATGTCTCTTGAGTTTTTTGCCCAAAATAAATCAGATCGCAGTAAAAAATTATTTCACGAACAACTACAGAGATAGATCGTCATAAATGCGAAACTAATCTATCTAGTAGGACACTTTTAGCGATAGTGACATTTTTTTTGCTAGTAGGAAACGTCAGGTTAATTTCAATATGTTACTTTTTTGTGCTTGTGAAAAAATTGTTATACAAATTTTATGTACTCCCTTTGAGGGGCTGTATCTTAACAAGGGATGCTCCAATGAAGTTTCTTTATATGAAAGATCCTATCTTTTTTTCGATGAGGAATCACCTCCTTAAATATTTTGCACTTATTTAGTTACACCCTGTATTTCAATCGATATGTTTTTATATTTCGTTCGACTCAAAAATTTCCAGGGATCATTCCAGTAGTGCTCCAGAGCAAATTGTAGAGTTTCTTATTTATTCAATGAAGTAAGTTCCTTCCTTCCACGATGATAGATCAGTTTGTTTTTATTTATTTAGTTTATTATTTTTTTCGAGGAGGTGAGTGGGTAGTTGTTTTTTGTTTACAGACGACCTGTAAGTTGATTCTTTTGATGTTTGTAGAGCCACGAGGTGGGGATGAAAACCCTGGTCATGCTGGATGAACAGGGCGGTAAGCATTCTTATCAAAAGTGTGTTTTTTCTGTGTCGGAGGTTTTTTCGAGAGAGGAAAAATTTTTGACACCACCGACAATTTTAACACAATAACCTCTGAATATTACGGATTTTTTTCGTCTTTTTCTGTTCCTTTACACTCATCAAAAGAATCTGGGTATGGAGTGCAATTTTCTTAATGTTTACGGTTTGTTGGTTAAGCAAATATTTTTATTTGAAATAAGGAATAGTTGTCATCTAAGTTGGCGCAGTTTCTTATTTCTGGTCAACAAAAGTAACTTAAAAATTTCCCTGGATGATACTCTATACATGGTGTTCCTAAATTGAACGTACAAACGAAAAGGGGGGAGATTCCTTAAGTGAGTTAAAGAAAAAAAAAAGTCCCATAAACATGGGGTCGCAAACGTTCGTTTTCGTGATACAGAGCGTTGAAGTTTGAATTTTTTTCAAGTTTTTTTCTCATAGTATCTACACTTCACAAGATATTCAACTGAAATTTGGCATAGATATTACATTTGAGAGTTCTCGCCACGCGACATGGCAATTTCGATAGAAGATCTACAGGGTGATATTTTTTCTGGAACACTGCCACCTGTTCTTCTGCAGAACTTTTTTTTGGTAGGCAACTGTTAATTTGAAAAAATGTAAAAAGAAGCTTTGTTCTTATACTAAACTTTTCGGTCTCTTGTAGTTTTGTCGTATCTACCAACGATTTCGAGAAAAAAAATTTGGCACTGAATTCATTCACCACAGATTACAAACTGGCCTCCTATCATAGTTACGAGAATTTCGAGAGAATCGTTCAAAATTTTTTTTCTCAAAAGCGTTGGTAGATAATACACAAAAATACAAGATACCGAAAAGTTTAGTATAAGAACAAAACTCTTTTTACATTTTTTCAAATTAAACAGTTGCTCACCAAAAAAAAAGTTCTGCAGAAGAACAGGTGGCAGTGTTACAGAAAAAAATATCACCCTGTAGATCTTCTATCGAAATTGCCATGTCACGTGGTGAGAAACTCTCAAATGTAATATCTATGCCAAATTTCAGTTGAATATCTTGTGAAGTCTAGATACTATAAGAAAAAAACTTGAAAAAATTCAAAACTTCAACACTCTGTATCTCGAAAACGAAACGTCTGCGACCCCATGTTTATATGTTTATGGGACTTTTTTTTTCTTAAACTCACTTAAGGAATTTCCCCTTTTCGTTTGTACGTTCAATTAGGAACACCCTGTATACAGGGAGTTCCGGAAAATGTGGGAAATCTCTCGGATTCAGATAGAACATAAAAAAATAAGATGACAAGCTTCCATAATTTTTTTTCTATCGGCCCTCCCTACGAAGATACGACCTCCTAAATGACGCCACTGGAAATTCATTTTAGTGGAATCAATTACTTACTTCTTTCATTATTTTTTTTCGAAAACGGTTATTTTATCGACACTGAACAACAGAACCTATTCTTTAGCTTAATGTTCAAGGTATCCAAATTTGTTTTTTTGGCACCTTATCATACAGGGTGTTAAAAACGTAAGCATTAAAATGTACCCAGTCCACCCCTGGTAAACTGATCAAGCTAATTGAAATTTGAGTGTGGTGATTTAAGAGGTCATTAATGCTATTAATCATGTAAAATATTCATCAAATTATATCGGGTAGTTTGAAACGTATTCCACTAAAATGGATTTCCAGTGGCGTCATTTAGGAGGTCGAATCTTCGTAGGGAGGGCCGCTAGGAAAAAAATTATGGGAATTTGTCATGTTCTATCTGAATCCGAGAGATTTCCCAAATTTTCCGGGACACCCTGTATATGGATCATAATGACCGCTATATAGAACATATGATTTGATATTTTTATTTGTTATAAAAAAATGTTTATCGTCATAAAATAACATATTTATGAATATAATGATTGAGAAATAGTTTGCTACAAAGTCTCTTTCTTTAAATCGAGACATACTGCCACAATACAGAAAAAGATAAATGGAATGAAATGAACATTAAACCGCTGCATGACGGTAAGAAATAGAAAAAAAATGGTATTCAAAATCTTTCGTATGATATAATAAAAAGTACGTTCCTGGAGAAAAAATTTTTGATAGAGCAGCAACGCCTGGCGTCTTAATTCTTTCTCCGACTTTACGCACATCTCAAGTCAACATCGACTAGTACCAAATACCGCAAACGGAATAAAAAAAATATTAATCCTTTTTAGAGAAAAATTATGTTACCAAGATAAATGAATCACCCTGTACAACTTGAATATTCGCCTTGTAAGGTAAGAAATACTTCGTGAAATTGAAACTTTTCACGCATTTCTCGATTACTGGATGTTTCAATGATGCCTGATTATTAAAAAAAATATAAAATTTTCCAAGTTTCAATCATCGCATACCGCAACTAAATAAATCGGTCTGCTAGAACGCTATAGTGAATAGTATCTAGTTGATATTGCTATATCAAATCAAACTTTGTTCGGATCTTTTCAAACTTCAACCTCATGTGAATGAATATTTCGAAAAATTGTGACACCTTCCAGATATCTTTGATGAAAGTTACTAATAAAACAAAGTACAAGAAAAATGAAAAAACTGTATAATATAAAACACCTGGACAATCGTACTAACCCACCAAATAATCATAGCAACTTTCAACTAATAGGAAAAGATAACTGAAATACAGAGAGAGAAAAATATAGTCTCAATTCAGATTCGTGAATTTTGGCATTGCTATGGTTATTCATCAGCGTTAGATACATAACTGAAAAATTCACACTAACTCTAATAACCTTAATATCCAAATGTCCAAATGAAAAAGAGTCACCTATGATATTTTTCATAATATAGAAAGCGGAATTCGCAATACTTAGACTGATATTTGTAGGGTGACACAAGTTGTACTGTACAGAGCTACCAGAATTGGTGGTTCCTGAAGGATTTTTGAGTAAACTATTGTTTCCATAAGAAAAAGTTTTGTTATAAATCGGGAAGGAAGCCTCTCATCAAATCGTTATTTTTGTATTAAAGGCATAAAATGAGTGTTTCTTCATGGCACATGAGAGTTATATAAATTTGAAACAAAAACATTATAAAAACACTTTTGTGAATGGAATCTAGTGGCGTAAAACATTTTTTTTGTACAACTGTCAAAAAAACTTGACTTTTCTTTTTATCACTATGGATGCGTAAATAATTACTTTTTTTCGTTGTAAAAAAAGAAAATTCTATAGTAACGGCACAAAAAGATCACTGGATCTGGATGCATAGAAAATATTGTATTGGAAGTATTATTTTTGATAATTATAATTCGGACGATGTAAATTCACATTTACAGTGGTACAAAAAAATGTTGTTCGTATTTCGTGCGTATAAAATAAGTGTTTTCATGGCACATTTGAATAAATTTTTGGCCTTGAAAAAAAAACACTCATTTTACGCCCTCTATACAAAAATAACTATTATGCCACTAGATTCCTAACACAAAAGTATTTTTATAATGTTCTTGTTTCAAGTTTATATCACAAACAAGATCGGAAATAATGAGTTGAAATTGCCAAAATGTCAATTTAGGCTCATAACTCGAAAACAAAAGACGATAGAGCAATATGGTTATCGGTAAAATGAGTTTCTCGGAATAAGATGACCGCAATGTTTCATTAATTTTTCTCTGTCTCTTAGGGTTTAAAAGTTGTAGTTCAATTCTGGTCACTTTGTGCAGTAACAAGTGTTCACCTTCGAACATCAGTGAACGTTTTCAGGTGAATTCTGATGTTTATTATACTACGAGAAATATCATGTATGCAGTGCTCGTCAAAATTATGGAACAAGTTCATTTTCTCAGAAGAAAAATATTTGGTAACAAAATCCTGAAACAGGAAAATTTTTATTTCACTTTTACCAAATTTGGATGCATTTTTGAAGGGTTATTGTTGCACCCTGTGCCATACCTATCAACTCTCTAAATTTTTTGAATAGATAAAGTGCGGCATGTGGTACCTTTTTGTCAAGGTTTTTGTATCATATTTACAGGTGTGCAGAAATTATCGAGATTTTTTTTAGTCAGGTCAAAGAGGTTGTCGTATGTGCACTTTGTCATGGCTTACTTTGAGACAATGGTACCTGAAGAAATTTGTCACCGAATGTTGACCTCTGACAGAGGAGAACCATTTTTAATATTTTAATGTTTTTAAACAGTTTCTGTTCATTTTAATTCAAGACACTGGCCTGATGATGGAATAATTCCGAAATCGATAGCCGAAGATTTTAATAAACAATAATAGTGTGTTTTTTATTTTACACTTCTTGATTGACCATTACAGTTTTGTTCATGCATAACTTTTAACCCCCTAACGTAAAAAATTTGAGCATTGATGAAATTGCGTTGTCAGAAATCTCTCTTTGAATTGAAACATTTTATCGAAAAATTTCAACTAAACGTAGAAACGTACTTATAACAAACCTACTAAGATCATAACTGAAGCGCATTGTTTCACAGATTCTAATGTTTCACGTGAGGGGGTTGAAAGTAGTGTATGAACAAAACTGTAATGGTCGACTTTCATTCGGTAACAAAGTGCACATACTGAAAACCTCTTTGAACAAACTATCTTAAAAAAAATGCTTGAAAATTTCTGCACGCCAGTAAAGAAGATACAAAGACCTTGCCAAAAAAGTTCCACATGACCCACTTTCCCTATTCAAAAAATTCAGAGGGTTGATAGGGATGGCACAGGGTGTAACAAAAATCCTTCAAAAATGCATAAAAATTTGGTAAAAGTGAAACAAAAATTGACCTGTTTCAGGATTTTGTTGCCAAATATTTTCTTCTGAGAAAATGAATTTGTTCCATAATTTTGACTCGTACTGTCTTTCCTTATTAATTTGGCTGAGCTTAATGTGGTTTTATCAGTAACAAATACTCATTGAATAAAATGATATTATTAATTTTTAAACGAATCTTTGTTCGAACGTGATAAACAGTTTGATAGTTATTTTAAGAAAAACATAATCAAAGACTTCCAAAAACATGAGGATCAACCCAAACACTCCATTTAAAGTAAGTTGCCGATATACTCACATTTATGGTTTATCGTGTTTCTCACACTGTTCTCTTCCAACCTTTGTTCAATGTTTTATTCCCCCCCGGTTAAAACAATCATGGCATGCACATGTGTAGTTTAGTTCTAGATGCTTTTAGTTACAAATTTAGTGCAATCACAATTCAGTAGTGCAAAAAACATTGGAGAAATATAATAGTAGTTCCATACAATATTTTATTGTGTGGAAACAACGAACAACTTGCAGAAATAATGCACGAATGCTTGTCATTCCTAAGTAAAAATTGATATCAAAATTTAAGAAAGTCCTTGGCAGGTGCTTTTGAGCGCTCGTTCATTAGTGGAGCAATGCGGTTATTACCTCAAAATTTTGTATAGGACTTGAAATTGATACTAAACATATGAATGCAAAGTCTCAGCACGATCGGAATAATATTCTAAAAATTATTCAAGAACTGAAATATGCGAAAACTTGACAATCGAACAAATTAAATTCTATGGTTCTGATGATGCGATCCTCTTGGCCGCAAAATTTCATTTCGATTGGTTTCGTTTTGTCTGAGATATTGAGGAACAAAAATTTCGAATGGCCATATTTCATGGAACACCCTGTACGATTTGGCTGGTTAACGAACGTAACCGAGAGATTTGTGAAACGTACTCAACCTAAAAATTTCACGTCTCTGGTCTCTAGGACAATCCCTTCTAGAGTTATCGTGTTAACGGACGGTCCCATGGATAGAATGAATTTGACCACGAATTCGTCAGGGAGTCGAACCCTATCGTTTGAGACTATTAACGGCTCAAAATTCGAAAATTACAAAGACACTTTAGGCTTGAGTTCTTGTGTTAACTGAACTTATAAGCCTTAAGACCCAAATCTTTATGCAAAATACGGTGTAATGACGTTTGTGGAATGCCTAATTCCAAAGAACGACGAGGAATGGACAAATCTGGTTTTTCTTCAACACTTTCGGCTACAGCAGCAAGATTCTCGGCTTTTCTTAAGCGACGTGCACGGGTTTTATTCTCCACATAACTAACTTGTCCCAACAGCTCGAATTTTTCCACCAATTTCTTAATTACGGTCCGACAAGGTGCTTCACGACGACCCAAAAATGTTCGAGTTATACGAACCAAATTTTCACCATTTTTATGGTAAATTTTAATAATTGCAATGCGTTTTTGAAGCGTGTATCGTTCCATTTTTATTAATGGCGTAATTTCTACTTGTCAGGCTATTCAAAATAACACCTCTTATTGGCAAACCCTTTAGTTGATAGTACCAGATTTATATAGCTTTCAAGGGCTGAAACAAAATATATCTGTTGCTCAAATGTTATGTATCAGGTACATTGTGATGTATCAACTATGTCACGTGAAGGCGTATGTTATACTATGGTTTGCTGGGATGTGTTTTCGAATGATGCTTCGTTGTCGAGTTATTTGAATTTCAAAAATAAAAAATATCTGTGAAATTCCAAAAATTGGGTACATTCGCTGAATGCAACTCTAACTCTATATAAGAAATTTACAGAATTCATTTTTTTTTCCAGATGGAATGAAAAGAGTAAAAGGGTCCACTCTCTAAGAAGGAAGCGTGAAGGCTTCAATGCGCGTGGTACGGGGTACAGTGAAAACAGTTTGTGTATGCCATTTCGCCGTTCGAAATTTGGAATGCGCAATTATCTCCGTCGGAATCAAGATAGTTTTGATTTTTAGCGTGTGCATTGCTCATCGTACGTGGAAGAATGACCAAGAACGACCGTGTATGGGCAACAAGTCTGTGCACGTTTCATATTTTTAGCAATACAGTGTCGGGTTCGCTATTTATACATTGGAAATTTTTTCCTTAATAACAACACACGCCACTGCCATTAACATCAGATCTTTTTTCGACGTCATCTCACGCTTGTCGCACATCCTAACTCAACAAGCAAAAGTGTATGTGTGTGGGAAATATGAATGCACACGTTTACTTTACAGCTAACATGCAGATACTTAACTGCCTTCCTTCCTAGTAAGTGGGCCCCTTAACTCTATATAAGAAATTTACAGAATTCTTTTTTTTCCTCGTCAGAATAACGTGTTCATTCCTTGTTGAATACTTTTTTCTCCAGATGGAATGGAAAGAGTAAGTTTACGCTTGTTTCTATAATAGCTACCGATGCTTATTTCGAAGATTTGAAAGGTACTTCAGTGCTCAAGTTTCCAATGGTTGCATAGCTCATAATGAAAACTTAGCTTTATCTTTTTATCTAGGCCGGATTCGAAAATTTGGTAAAGGAAAAAAGTGTTTTTTTTGGCCTCAAAAATATTCATGATTATATAAAATTTGGGTTCTGGATGTAAAATGATGACAACTGAAAAAAAAGGTATATTATGCAACGAGCGTATAATGAAAGCTATTATTCGCGAGGTGAAGTTTAGGCCAAGAGCCATAGGCGAGTGGCCCAAATCAACGAGTGAATAACAGACACTATACGCAAGTAGCATACTATACTTTATCCACGACTACTGAATATATTTCTTGAAGATTTTAACATTTGGCGACCGCGACAAGACCCTTCTATGACAAGCGTGGAAAAGTCAAGTTGACACATGAGAAATTTTTGGAGAACTGGTCATTGTATATTTTGTAATAAAAAAAGCTTCAATTGATATAATGAAAGTAGATTTGGCCCTCGATTGACAAGGTATGTCCATATTTGTTAGTTGGAGTACTTTAGAATACTGAAGAAATACCAATTTAAAGAATATTATATCAAAGCTAAATCTATGAAGCATCTGACAGCAGTGAATTATAATCTCATTATTCCCTTGTAATTAATGGGTATTATAAGGCCGAGCACAGAGACGTACAATAGACGGATTTTACAATAGTCGTGGATAAAAATATTTTTTAAATCCAGTAACATTTGACTCACTGTACTTAAAGTGTTTCTGAAATTATCCATTGCCTATTAATTCTACTAACATGAGAGATTATACAATGAATATTATAGAAGAATGTTTTTAATCGTGCTCTGCAATCATAGTACTCTTTCTTGATTAACGATTTTAACATCAAACAGAAATAACAGACAATAATAATTGTAAATTCATTTAAGTAATTTTCCACGTAAAACAATGCTGTTGCAATATCGCACATATTTCTGCAAATTTGATTTCCTGAATTGTGATTGCACTAGTGGCATTTTAAATAATGCATGGACATGCTTGCGTATAGATTAGATTAGTAATCGAACTTGCGATATATCTTGTGCGCCTTTTACTAATTTCCGTTTTTAATGCAGAACAATTGGACAGGATTGAAGATGGAATGGATCAGATCAACACCGATATGCGAGAGGCTGAGAAAAACTTGACGGGTATGGAAAAATGCTGCGGATTATGCGTCCTACCGTGTCAAAAGTGAGTATTATTCCATGATTGTTCTAGCTGAAAAAGAAACTGCAATACCCAGAAGAATGCTTCAGTTTTCCATTTGACCTTTTCATTCGTTCAAAATTTCTCTTCCAGTTTGAAAACAGATTATGGTTACTTGTGACTACAGTTCACTGCGACCTGAAGGTCTATTGTGCCCCCTTACAGAGCTGTTCTGAAAACACCCTTTACAGCCTGCCTTCCTGTTCCAGAGATCTGATGAAATCCAATATCTGTGAAGGCTTCAACGAGGCTAGTTCCTCACTCTTACAAGTTTCTCGTTCAAGGCATTCTCTCTTTAGGCTCGCAATGCCAAAGCTTTCCGTGACTAGGTGAATGGGGGTTTCTTCCTCCTCCCCACAGAACCTACAGTCATCAGTGTCCGATAATATCATCCTCAACAGGTGCTTCCTGAGGTGACAGTGTTCTGTAAGAAAGTCAGTGAGGAGGTGTAATTGTTTCTTACTGAGGTCCAGATATCTTTTAGATCTTGCTGATTAAAAGTTCTGAAGGAACTCAGTGTAATGATCCGTCCCTGGGAGATTCCGCCAGAGTTTTTCTCTCTCGGCTTTCTCATTCTCTAGATACTCCCCTACTTCCCTAGTTACATTTACCTATACCACAGAAGGGTTCTGGGCCAATGAGTGACATTCGTGCGCCCTTTTTGGCAAGTGTATTGGCCTCTTCGTTTCCTTTGATTCCCGAATGGCCGGGAACCCAGATTAAAAAGACCTTATTTTTCTTGCCTACCTCATTGAGTTTATTCCGGCACTCCCAGATCATCTTTGAGTCGATAACGTAGGAGCTCAGTGCTTTAATAGCAGCTTGACTATCTGAGTGTATGGCTATATCGCACTTCTGATAGTTTCTTTCTAGATTTGTATCTAGACATCTTCCAATAGCTAAGATTTCCGCTTGAAAGACGCTCATACAGAAGCCTAGCGATAGTGCACACTTGGTACATGACATGTATATTCCAGCCCCAGCTCCTCTAGATGTTTTGAAACCATCTGTATACCATTTTACGGTTTTTCTTTGAGGTTTTAGTCGGTGTATTTCCGTTCCCATTCCTCTCTCTTACTTAGCAATGTTCTAAAGTTATCTCAGTGCTTACTTTCTTGATCATTACATCACTAGGGAGGTTGGCAGATGAGATGTAGTTGTTTAGAGAGGACCAGACTCTCTGATTCTTCATCAATTGTTCGATTTAAGTTCCAAGAATTCATTCCGAGCTATCCTGTGCTGATGAGTCCTAATAAGGACGAAATGGCTATCCATAAGTGCTCTGTTTGATATCCCTTTCTTGCATTTTGTCTTGCTGTTCGTGTTGCTATTTATTAATATACTAGCGACCCACCCCGGCTTCGCACGGGTGCCTCAGACGCGTTATTTATAGGCACGCTATTGCCGCACCGGGCGGCCGGCCGGTACCGCCGCAAACGCTACGTCCCGCAATTTTTAAATCTGTTTTATATTCGAAAATATTCACTTAAATCATACGATGTAAAGGGCCATATAGAGATCTATATTAAATGAACAATGTATTCAAGGTATTTAATTGGTTAAGGATTAATGCTGTATTGGTTAAAATCGCTTCGAAAATTAGCCATTATTTGTCGTAAAAAGTTATTTGACAAAAAAGTTATTGTGGGTTATCCATAAGAGATAGACATATACCATCACGGACTTTTCTGTAGACCTTTTCAATGTGTACAATACTGAGTACATTATTTCGCTAAAACTCGTAGGGTTCAGCCTGCGTTTGCAATGTAAGCGGAAAAAATAAAATTATTTACGACATCACATTAGAAACCTCAAAATAACAGTACTTCTCCACTATTTAATGAATGTTATTATACATTTAAACCTTCCTCTTGAATCACTCTATCTATTTAAAAAACGCATCGAAATCCGTTGCGTAGTTTCAAATTTTTAAGCATACAAAGGGACATAGGGACAGAAAAAGCGACTTTGTTTTATACTGTGTAGTGATTCCGTATATATTTTATGTGATCAAATCCATATACACTGTTTTTATTGTTTATACACTTAATGTAAACTTTTTATCTATACACACCTATTTATTATTTATTTTATTTATTAATATTATTCTCTGATTTCATCATTTTTGTACTTATGGCAATGTTACGCGTTTAACCTCTGCCTTAAACTAGGTTGCTGTGAAATTTTTTGTCCGTCATTGCTGAAACTTGGCGATAGAAATATTGCAGCAGAGTGTGAGTGCTTACTGCCTTCGATACTGCCACAGAAGTATTTCGGTAGTAATTACCGGCAACGCGAGCGGCAGTAGCAGGGGCTGTGCGTAATTGAGGCTTATTGAACGCCTGGTTAATTTTCAGGGGATCTTCCTTCAAAGAGGACGAAGGCACATGGAAAGGTAACGATGACGGCAAAGTGGTCAACAACCAACCGCAACGAATGATGGACGATCGCAACGGCATGGGTCCTCAGGGTGGCTACATCGGTCGTATAACAAACGACGCACGCGAAGAAGAAATGGAGGAGAATATGGGACAGGTGAACACGATGATCGGCAACCTGCGTAACATGGCCATCGATATGGGATCCGAACTGGAGAACCAGAACAGACAGATCGACCGCATCAATCTCAAGGTACGTAACTGGGGCATGCTGCCGGATTATATTGTGCAAATTTATTGTGATGGTTGTTGTTACGAGGATGTAATATGGTGCGGTGATGTGCAGGGTGGTCAGAATTGGTGATCCCTGAACTACAACTATTTAACCCTACGATATAGAGAAAAATGAATGGCACATTGCGGTCATCTTTTCTTGAGAAACACGTTTACCCAAGTAGCAATTTAACGTTTCGTCGACGTATATAAAGAAGTCGCGCAATCAAACTAAGTGACTTTCCCGACCTCAAAACAACGTCTTCACAACCATAATTTGCACCAGTTTGGTCAATCATTTTCGTCGTACTGCAACTACAGTTATTAGATTTACGTTGTCTAAACTTTGCTAAAGGACCCGCACATTTTGTATGAGAATTGGCTCCCGGTGGATTTGGCTGAAAATTTGATATGATGTTCTACTAATCCTTCTGATCAAATGTCTAAACAGTCACGAAGCTGAAAAATGCATTCTTCTAGGAGTTTTTAGCGATTTTTTGTATCCATTATGGCTTACGTATTACCGTTCACATAGAAATGTTTGAGAATATTTCGTGATTATTGAAAGCAGATTCTGTCAATTCGAAATATTTTCAACCATTTCTGTGTGAACGGTAATACGTAAGCCATAATGGATACAAAAAATCGCTAAAAACTCCTAGAAGTATGCATTTTTCAGCTTCGTGACTGTGGAGACATTTGATCAGAAGGATTAGTAGAACATCATATCAAATTTTCAGCCAAATCCACCGGGAGCCAATTCCCAAAGCCATAATGGATACAAAAAATCGCTAAAAACTCCTAGAAGTATGCATTTTTCAGCTTCGTGACTGTGGAGACATTTGATCAGGAGGATTAGTAGAACATCATATCAAATTTTCAGCCAAATCCACCGGGAGCCAATTCCCATACAAAATGTGCGGGGTCCTTTACTTCGATGCAACTAATTTACACATGCGCCATCTAGGGGAACGAAGTTCATTCCACATATGACGTTAAGATAGTGATATTGCAACCGAGTAATTACCATGTATATATTTCAACTTGTACCGCCATGTCGATTTATTATCGATCTTATGCATAGAGCTAATAATCCCTTGTTGAAGAATAGAAAAAACGGTTATTCTCTCTATGTAAAAATCAATTCTTGTTTCTATAAGAAAAAACATAAGTTTATGTAGTAGAGCAGAAAGGAAAACTCCCAGTAAAAATCAGAATGTGCCACTTGATTTCTTTCAAAAAAGAATTTTTATAACAGTGTTTTTTGTTTCAAATGTAAAGCACAAACTAAAAAAAGTAATGAAAAAAGTTGAAATTACAGCTAGAAAAAAAGTTACTAGGAAAACGATAATCGTAATGTGTCACTCATTTTTCTCTATCTCTTAGGGTTATAAAGTTATAGTTCAGGGATCACCAATTCTGGCCATCCTGTACAGAGATCGATCGAGGAATTTCAAGAATTAATCAATTTATTTCACTTCATCGACTCTTCATTCCATTGGTATACTCCGTTCACGAAAGGTTGAGCACATAGTAGGCGTTTCTTTATTTATCTGAAGTTGGCAGTATTTGCTGTCATAACGTAAAATAAAGTCAACGTTGCCGAATGTACCCGGCCTCGTCCGACGAGCTTGCGAGTTATCAGACAACTCTATGCAATATTGACAACATTGCGTATCAATCTGACAAGAAAATAAACATCATAACCTAAAATTTTAATATACACAGTGGAATATGTCAAATTATCATGGCCAACCGACGGCTCAACCTTTCGTGAACGGACTATATACATCATCCAAACCGGTAAAGCGCACCTAGGATATTAAAATTTGATTTATCGTTTTCTCAATATGAGCATAAAAGCTCTTGACTCCACATCGAATAATTAAGCAAAACAGCACGCAAATATTCGAACCCAAAAAAATTTACCAATTGAAAATTTGGAACAATATTTAATTGTAATCATTTACAAAAAATTTAAATTAAATTTCAATACCATATTGTTGAAAGTTATTAATATGTTCATTTTGAAATAAAAATTGCTTTCCTTGTTTTGAATTTCCAAGTTTCATTATTCAATATTGCATATTTTGCCTATTTTCGTCCATATTTCAAGCATTTTTCATGCATACAACAACGTTTTTATGTTGCATATAATCCTGTCTCTAATAAGGAGTTAAATTTTAATTTTTCTAATATTTTCAAAACTGAGGATTTGAAATTTATATTTATCTGATCAAAATCCTCCGAATAGATGAATATTTTTCAAAATTTTAGTCCGCTTGAACCTTGAGGTACAGGCTGTTGTCGTTTTGCCCAAATGTCTGTAATTTTCGAATTTTGAGCCCACAGTGGTCTCATACGTCTCGCTTGGACAAAAGTAGTTTACTTTTCTTTGTGTGGTTTCTCGATCGAATCTATTTTTCATTTCACATATTACATTCGAGCCTTTGTGTACTTATAATTAATCTTTCTACGAGCTTTGTTACAGCGATTTAACCTGTTCTTCTTTATGGAATCTATTTACGATGCTTGCATGTCTCTGTGATACTGATTTTGTTTTTAAATGATAATATAATATTAAAATCACCTTATGATTTATTTTGATGTATATATCTTCTGTAAATGTTTTCAAGTTGTGGACAAGAAACTTTTATCTATTCTTCCTCCAGTTCTTCGATTAAAATTACACTTCAACCACAAAATCTATATTAATAAAACAGGATCTATGGTTACCGTCAAAATGCCATATATAATCTTTTAAACAACTGCACCAAATTGGATAATTCTTTTTTTGTTGTGTTCATAATTGCCAGCGCAAGGTTTATAACGTGCGTTCAAAAAAATTCGTGGTTTAGTAGGCTGTGGATTCTATTTTTCCCCTCATAGATCCTTAGGAAAAATAGAATCCACAGCTTACTTGACCACGAATTTTTTGAACGCACGATACAATTAGTTTGGTTATAATGAAGAACTGGAATTTCTTGTCTTCATACCGAAAAAATACTATTACTGCAAACTTTATTTGAATAAAGCTATATGTGTCTACAGACGAACATAAACTAACCATGATTAAATAATCTGATGGAATATATGGAGATGGATTTCATAAGATCATTCTGCTCAGTAATCAAAGGATTTTCCAATAAGAGGTGGTATTCTGAATAGCCCGCTATTTCGGTAGATGTCACGTTTGAAGCTGTCATTTTTTTACACTTGACAAGTAGAAACTACGCCATTAATAAAAATGGAACGATACACGCTTCAAGAACGCATTGAAATTATTTAAATCCACTATAAAAATCATATTGAGTGATGAAGCCCATTTCCACCACGGTGGCCTCGTCAAAAAGCAAAATTGTGGCATCTGGGGCTCGGAAAACCCAAGAGTTATTACTGAATAGCCTCTCTATTCTCAACTTGTGACTGTTTGGTGCGGTTTATGGCCCGGCGGAGTCATTGGACCTTACTTTTTCGAAAATGGGGCTGGAGCAACAGTTACGGTGAATGGATTGCGCTATCGGGAGATGATTAATGATTTTTTATGGCCGAAATTGGATAGTATTGATCTGGACAACGTTTACTTTAAACAAGACGGCGCTACGTGCCACACAAACAATGAAACCATTTGTTATCTCTCGAAGAGGTGATCACAATTGGCCACCGAAATCTTGTGATTTAACACCTTGCGACTTCATCCTTTGGGGCCACGTGAAAGAGAAGTTCTACGCCAATAGCACAGCGTCGATTCAAGACCTCAAAGATGGAATTCGGGAGGCTATCGATGACATATGGCAGCCACTTTGCGATTTGGTAATGGAAAATATCATTGAAAGGATATGGTCCTGTAAGCGTGGTCGTGGTGGTCATTTGCCTGATGTTATTTTCCACTATTAACGGCATAGCTTCTTCTTTATAATGAAATAAACATCCGATCATTTATATTGAAAAATGGCATTTTTCTTTGAATATCAAAAAACACCTCTTATTGGAAAACCCTTTTATTAAATTAAACAGAGGCAAAAGGATTGAACAGAATGAACGGAGTGGCCACACAATTAAACAAAAAGTAAATTGAAGTCCATCTCTATATTTCCTCGCCAATTTTTTATATCACAATATTTATTGATTTTGCTTGAATTTTGAATAATCTAGATGTTGTTTTGTTCTTGCATTGCTATCTACTCGGTCCACTTGACCAACTACAAAAACAAAATCGAAAAAACTCGAACACTACTACCGTACCTCAAAAACTCAAAATGGACCACCCACTGTTCACCATCACCCAATTATGGTTCACTCCACTCAACAACAACAACAGGCCGACTCGAACGCAACGAGGATAGAGGTCGCCAACCAACGGGCTCACGACCTCCTCAAGTAGACACTTCTAAACCACACAAACACTTCAATAATATTATTACTATCATCATTATTATTATTACCCGACTGTAGTTCTGAATCTTTGAAGACTTTACGACGTGCTTCTAAACGTAACATATCTCAGTGTTTCCCGGTTTTCTTTTCATTGATCATCGTTTAATGTGTGGCAAGTTGTGCCAGCACTTTTGGATTTTCGTGAAAAAAATTCTTTTGGTTGAGTTGGGCTAGGTTTGTGCTGCTTTGTGCCGTTCAATTTTTTCGAAAGTCCCTCTAGTTTCCTGAAAAGAGTTAGCCCACCACTTTTAGTAATAAAGAAAAAAAAATTTGTTGCAACATTCATGCTGTCTTGTGCCGTGATTATTTCGTCGAAAATAATGCAGATTTTCCGGCAATCGCGAAAATAAAAGAAAGTTAGCCCAGCAGTTTCATTATTTATGGACGGAATTGCTTAATTAGATAGTGCTGTAGTTATGCCAACTTGTGCCGTCGAATTTTCAGAAAAATTCAACCAATTTTCTCTAATACAGAGAGAATAAGAATAATCAGTAGATTGTAGGAAAGTTAGTATACCTTGCAACAGGCAGTCACTGAATTGTATGAAAAATTGCCAAGTATAGTAAATTTCCTATAATCTACTGATTTTCCTTCTTTTTTCTGTATCAGGAAAAATCGGTTGTTTTTTTCTGAAAATCCAAGCAGCACAAATTGGCAGAACTACAGCACAATCAAAGAGGTGGGCTGACTTTGTTCAATGTTGATTTTTTGGGAAACTAGAGGAAATCTTGGAAAAATTCGAACGGCACAACTCAGTAACAAAATTTTCCCGTCATTGGAATCCAATTTTTTGATAAGTGCTTAGCGGGCCCATTTATTGGATTTTTTAAATATGGAATTAAAAAAAGAGCGGCAAAAACCTAGCACAACGCAGCACAAGAAATTTTTCTTCTAAAATCCAATAGTGCTGGGCCAACTTCAGACATTTTCTTCATCTAGGTTAGTAAATAATCGTTCATTCAAGTTATCTTGAAGTTTGCCTCGATAGTGAAGATAAGATAATTTCTGCTGAAAGGTCGGAAAATTTCTTTCGGTTTTCATGAGTGCGTGACCTTAAATTTGTGCTTCCAGAGATTGTCACTGTAGAGTTTTACAATGCTCACACAAACACTTCTCTGATATTATATAATTTAGATTTGCTCTGCCTTTGAAGCTTGGTTAAATGCTTTATAGCATTAATTTTAATGATCATATTTTTGTTTATGTGTACTAGCCTAGGTTTCTGAAAAACGAATATGCACCTATACAGGTTTGGAAATTCAGATCTGAAACATACGATATTCAATGCATCAGACAGAGAATTCTTCCGTCCAGTTACACAGATGAATAGTCGAGACAATGACGTGCTGTAACACACTGAATTCCGTTGTCTCATTGCAATATTCTAGTCTTGTCTCTCTCTTATCGTTGGGAGGAGCATAATTCATTTAGTATGGTAGGCAACAGTAAATACTTAAATCGTGTATTGCTGGCAGCCTGACAAACTAAATAATTCTATTCGTGTACTGCAGGTTCCCTACCATACTGCGATAAGAGAGAGACAAGACTAGATTATTGCAATAAGACAACGGAATTAATTCAGTAACAGCACTTGATTATCTCGACTCTTCATCTGTGCAACTGGAGGGAAGAATTCTCTGTCTGATGATTGCATATCGTATGTTTTCGATGTGAATTTCCAAATTTGTATATGGAGCACCTGTAAGACTCTCCTAATTTGGAAGATGTTGTCCTTCGTGTTAACATTATCAGGTCGATTTTTCAACATCAAACACAACCTATTTCTTATGAAGTTTGGAAATCATCTTTCAACGATAATTAATCAAAAAACAACGATACTGTTGGATGGCTATTTAACCTGAAATTTTGATCTGGTGTCCAAACATATATTTGGCAACAACGCGCGTTTTCTTGGGTTTGTGTTTACATAGACATGCTACCGTATCGATTCGATTGGTCGCGATATTTGTATCATGAGTTACTGCCGATTGACATGGTTGCCACATTTCCTTCAAAAAGGAAGGACATTTCAGTAAAAGTGGAGGTTATGTGGCTAACCATTATTTCAATATTTTTAACAAGAGAAGCTAGTAATTCCAATAAAACCGGAGTTTAAACATTGCCATATTGTAACAGTTTTGAACTTCAGGGGCTAAAACTCAACTAAGAAAATCGGAAAAAATACTAGTACACATACACAAAAATTTGTTCTATATACGCAGGCGTAGAACATTTAAATACTTACTGCATTCGCTTGAAGAAAAATGACATTACGAACTTTTATTCTAAAAGGAGTCTACCACTTATGTAGAACTATCGTGTTTCTTCATAAATTTATTTGAAGACTGAACTAAACTTTCCTATATTTTGAAGCGTCCTTCTCGGGTTGTCATGAGTGTGGCATTGTGATTTATAAGTATAAAACCGTTATGAATTGTATAGTGTTAAGATGAAACGATTGTGAAGTAGAAGATTCAGATCTGCAGATGGAAAGTTTACCATCAATTTTGTATGAAATCTGTTGGTTAGGGTGAGAGCAACGAAACGCGCATAGCAGTGGCAAACCAGCGTGCCAACAAACTCCTCAAGTCTTAAGAGGGATACGAGACATCTTTTTTTCGATCATATTTCCTGCTCTGTATTATTTGTACGTGTTATCTTTATGCTTATTAACTAGATTTCTCAGTGAGGGACTTGGTGTTTAAAAGTGTATTATGATTGATGGAATGTATAGTTGCTTTGTTGTTTTGTTTTCATCATCTCGAAATTTACACCTATCAATCTGATAGGTACTTTCTTGTATCGAATGTCCTAATATCTGGGCAGTTCATTGTAGGTAAATACAACACTTTTCCAGATAAAAAACTTAAGTGATTTTAATTTCTCAATATGTTTCGAGCTGAAAGTAGCTCATCTTGAGGAGAAAAACACAAAAGTGAAGCTAAAAAACAAAAACTCATGGAGAAACAGCAACAAAGTTAAATACAGAACACTCAATTGAATAGACAAAGAAGGTAAAGTTAAAACAATTAAGATAGATATAAAATCAGCTGATTAAAAAATACAAAAAACAGTGACCAAACTAATCCAAAAAATTTTAATAAAGGCAGAATGTTGTTTTTGAAGATTTTCTGTAAGTCTATTCTGGTGACATTCTGTCTTTTTTAAATTTTCGATTAGTTTGGTCACTGTTTTTTGTAATTTTTAATCAGCTGATTTTATATCTATTTTAATTCTTTTAACTTTTTCTTCCTTTTATATTCAATTTAGTGTTCTCTATTCAATTTTTTTGCTGTTTCTCCATGAGTTTTTGTTTTTTAGCTTCACTTTTGTGTTTTTCTCCTCAAGATGAGCTTCTTTCAGCTCGAAACATATTGAGAAATTAAAATCACTTAAGTTTTTTTATCTGGAAAAGTGTTTCATTCACCTACACTGATAAGTACCCGGGCTTTTCCATGGAATAATAAATTTGTAGAATTAAAAATACGCCTAGATTTTCTGCAAGAATCTCCAGTTCGATTTTACTGCATATATTTCGGGACACCTGTATAATAAATAATGTGAAAATAATAGATGAGAAACAAGGGGAGGTTTGAACAAAACAACAGAACATTTGTAATAATAAAGTTTTCAATAATTCTCTCGGATAGTAAAATGGAGATAGTTTCTATTAGAAATCATATATACGCAATTGCATTGTGATATGTTGTCCATCGTTTAGAATTGTTGAGAAAGAGATTATAAAACTGTTGAAATTTAAAGATTATAATGATGAATTCAGATTGATATTGATTGGCAGATTCTAGTGTTTAGTTTATATAGTAAAGATTTTTCTCATTATTTACCTATGTTGTCATTCATTACTTTTTCATTATTATTATTTTTGATAACTAGTCATTTTTGTGGGCGTAAATACTTACGAACAAATATCTTCTTCATGCAATATCTCAGACAGTTGTATAGTTGTTGAAAGTACGAATAATTTTTGTAGCTGAATTTTCATCTCGACTAGCAAATGCTTTCGGGAAAACCTGTTTTTTAACCATTTATTAATATTGGAATTTAAAGAAAATTAGTAGGCGCTACAAGCTTGAGCATTTTCATTATAATCTCTGTAAGTTTATAGTTATTATATTTAGTCATTGAAAGTGCTCTTCATGTTATCATTTTCAATTAAAAAATTTATAAACTATTGAAGCGTTTCGATAATATGGTATATTCAACAGACAACAAAGGATGAATTATTATATAGGAAGGAAGAAATCGGAGAAGTTTGAATTTTCAAATTATTGTAGATGTATAATTAATTATTTTTTCATGTTATTATTAATATTTTGTTTTGAATCATCATAATTCTGCAACATCCAAGTTCAGCGTTAAAAACTTAACGGTTTTTTCAACATTTCAAAGAATACATTGAAAAAATAATAATTCCTCATATTATATAGTTTCATTGCATTGAAAAAAGTAAGGGTGTATAAATTTTATTTACTTTCATCAAAACACCTCTGAGCAAAAATTTATTCAAAGTTGTCAGACATTACCCTGATCTATCAGACTTGATTTCAAGTGTTGGTACAATAAAAAATTGAATTTTTTTTATGTCGTGCCGATGTATGAGATATAAATTGGAAATATAGAAAAAGATGTGTACATTATTGTGTATATAGGGTTTACTCAGTAGATTCTGACCATCGGAGCAATTACAAGATAGATATTTCAACATCGCGTCTAAAGTAATAATGATCACTTTAGTTGCAGTAGCAACTGTGTAGTTGCATTAGCAACTCTTCTGAGACCTGAAGAAATAGATGAAATTTCGATTTTGTGGATCTGCTGGTCAGATACAGAAAATCATTGTAACACCATTTTAACGTATGGATTATTTCAATTGAAATTTTGTACAATTTACAATGGGATGGAACAGATACCTTATGTTGAGTATCTGAAATATAAAATAGGTGTTATCATGATATACTGTAGTTTTACTTTCAATTTTCTACGTGATTTTTGCAGAATGATTTTCTACATAAACAAGGGAATCAGAAGAACGAAGGAATCTATTGTTTCCTAAAATTATTTGTAGGGTTAAATTCATTACTCAATTTTTCAATATGAAGGGGTGATATTTTACTTAGATCTTGTTGATAAGGAAAGAATATATCATTAGGCGCAAAAATATCATAATTTGTACCAATAATATCCAGTTTTTGAAATAGATATTATGAATAGCTTACCATTACATTTGTAGTCGAGCCATGTAGTTAGTGGCTTTCAGTAATAAAAAAATAGTGTGACGTTTATAATGCATAAAATAATATTCTAATTACAATAATCATGTATTGAAAAAATAGTATATTTCTGATTTGAATAAATTATATCGATAAAATACTGCTCTTTTACTTGTTATCCTAGCAATTCCCTACCCTTTGTGTTTTTGCATGTACCTTTTATAATACAACAGAAAATAAGCTAAAAAAGCACAGTATTCGTAAATTTCAATCAAAATATGGTATGATACACAGTGGCGGCTCGTGAGATTTCAATCGGAGGAAGCCCGAGACCACGCAACCAACAGAATAATTCATATCGAACTGGGCTTCCTGTCAGCGACTGTCATATATTATACCATTTTACTCAGAACGAAAGATTATTAGCAGAATTAATAATAAATTTGGCATTGCTGGTCTCTTACGTGAGTTATAAAAATTTGATCATCGTAAGGCATTTTACTGAATTAATTATTCAAAATAAAATCTACAGGATTTTGCGTTTCTTCCAAGTTCTCTACTTGCATTATAATTCTCACTTCTTGTTTCCGTTCTATCTTTCTTGCTGAAATATTAAAATCTTATCTACAAACTTTTCCGAAAAATGTCACAAAACCGCCACGCTGAAAGGATTAATACTTCGTTAATAAAAGGGGAGGGAATCAAAACAGCAGCTGATATCCTTCCACGATCGCCGGGGTGATTCGGGCCGATCGGACGTTCAGTTTCGGCTAAGCTCGTTCGCCTTGAAGCGAAATAATGTCGCGGAGCCAGGCCTCCGACGCGTGATCTACAGCTTGAATTTTGAGTGGTTCCCCCACCGTTCATTTGAAGAAATTTGAACTGAAACATTTTAACGAATCTCGACTAGTGGAGGCGAGCCTCCTTCGCCAAGCGGTTTGCCTTCTATCCGTCACGCTGTATTGTGTGTTGCGGATAATTTATGAATGTTTTAGATCGCTGAGTAATAAACATATGTTTATAACTTGGATTTGGATAGTAGTATAGAATGATGGAAATAATACAGATTCAGAATGTGATTATTTTTATTTGAACTTGAATTTCCTCTGCCTCCTCTGAGCAGCCGCCACTGATGATACCTGAATTATGGAATGAAAAAAGACGAATTTTGGCGAGCTGTGGTTACATGTAACTATCTAACTATCACGTGATGATTTGACAGAAAATACGTGTATTAACTGTCACTATGTAACTATGGTAAGCTGTAGTTACATCGCCAAAATTCGACTAAAAATTCAGTACTGTATGAATGAAAAACGTGCATAGAGGGCGTTGAGGTGAATTCAAATCACCCTATATGGGTGCTGAGTTGTCCTAGCTTTTATTAGCCTAAATCACTTTAGTTGAAGTGATTTTGACAAATAGAACATGACAATGAACAAAACGATAGGGCTTAAAACAGAGAACCATATCATAATAACTAAAAAAAATCTAAAAGAAATATGAATTATTCATTACTAGCAATGAAAACCGAGGATAATAATTCATTTCTGTATGTATACAAGTGAGGTATTTCTGACCGTGATTGAATATTTGGTAGAAGCTTTGTTAGGATATCCCGTTCTCAGGAAATGTGAAACATTTTATTTTAATCCAAGCTTTCGGTAAATTTTATTACCTTTTTCAAGGATAAATATTGTGATTAAACTCCTTAATATAGTTATGATTTTAAGGATATGCAATTAAAATAGTTTTTACATTCCAGAAGTAGAATATCTTTAGAAAATCACTTCTGGGGTTGTAAAAACTATTTTATTGCATGTCCTTTAAAATATAACTATTTTAAGGAGTTTAATCACAATATTTATCCTTGAAAAAGGTAATAAAATTTACCGAAAGCTTGGATTAAAATAAAAGTGTTACACATTTCCGGGATATCCTAACAAAGCTTCTACCAAATTTTCTGTTTTGTTTAGAAGTAAATTGTAAACTTTACCAAAATACTAGGTTATGTATTGTTGTGATGAACTGAATTGATTATGGAAAATAAACTGAGTTGTCAGAAAGCAAATACAGTTCGAAGCCATGCGCATCCGTTCAAATCACAACATTGTCAAATAGAACTGATTTTGCATCAGTTTGGAAGTGATGCAGCTTCAAATAGAAAAGGGTCTATTGTAATACAAACATCAAATACTTGTCCAGAAAAACTCTACGTTCTATAAAATATTTAATATGAAAACATTTTCTCTCATTATAAAATATTGTTGGATTTATACACTTTTTCAAATATTACATAAATAATTTTAACACTATAACATAACTCCTGATGTACAAGGTCCCTCATTTGGAAATTGAGGAGGAAGGTTACCCTGAGTCCAAGTTATCAGACTGTGTTCTGGCATCTGTGAAGCTGGAAATGATCATTGAGCAGCATTTGTGAAAAATGTACATGCCTCTGATATGCTTCGTTCTCGTTAGCCATGTCGTTGCATATTCTGTAGAGATCTGAAAAAATATTTATCCTCATCATTCAATGAAACCGTTGAATGGTAAAGGCGAAAATGATTGATAAAGCCCATTATTATTATCAGAGAAGTGCGGTCATTATGGCTAGGTTTAGGCATTTAGAAAATGTCACCATGTAAATCTTATGTTCTCTACCTTCAGTTTTTAGTTAGTTCAGTTTAAAAAGGGGTTACAGTTCATTGCGACCTCAAGGTCTATTGTGCCCCCCTTACAGAGCTGTTCGGACCATACCTTCACAGCTCGCCTCCAGAAACTCCTTTTTATAGGTACATTCACCTATACCACAGAAGGGTTCTAGGTCAATGAGTGACATTCGTGCGCCCTCTTTGGCAAGTGTATTGGCCTCTTCGTTTCCTTTGATTCCCAAATAGCCGGGAACCCAGATTAAAAGGATCTTATTTTTCTTGCCTATCTCATTGAGTTTGTTCTGGCACTTCCAGATCATCTTTGAGTCGATGACGTAGGAGCTCAGTGCTTTTGCTTAGTCTGAAAATATGATCTGCGGAGCGAGCAAGATTATCTGTGACGTCGAGACATTTGTTGTAGAGTAAAAATAATAAAAGAACGCTCAGGCGCAAAGGCTTGTCAAGTCAAAGAATTCGTAAACATCAAAATTATTATTTGCTGTCTTTCGCTCTGAAAACGGTGTCTCTCCTTTCGCGATACCATATATTGTAACAACAAAATTAGTTTCATCTTTCGTTAAAACATCCAGAACATAAATAACTAACCTAAACTGTCCTAAACTAACTCTTAGGTTAGAAATAAAATGACATTTGAAAGAGATCTCGCTTTGAGCGGGAGCGAATATATCTGATCTTCTTGCTCGCTCTGATAATAAAAAGATCACGATGCAGAGTGAAGTGAGCGAAGAGAGCTTAATAAAAGACCAGCTGAGCGCAAGAAGTGCACGCCAAGCAGAATATTCAGACTAAGCATTTAATAGCAGCTTGACTATCTGAGTGTATGGCTATATCGCACTTCTGATAGTTTCTTTCTGATTTATATCTAGATATCTTTCAAAAGCGAAGATTTCCGCTTGAAAGACGCTCATACAGGAGCCTAGCGACAATGCACACTTGGTACTTGTACCGTATATTCCGGCACCATCTCCTGTAGAGGTTTTGGAACCATCTGTATACCATTTTAATTTCTTTGAGGTTATAGTCGGTGTATTCCCGTTCCCATTTCCCTCTTTTACTTAGCACACCTGTAGCTCACGCTGCTAGTCCTGTGGACTTCCGTACGAAAAACCACCAATTTAAGGAGCGTGTTGTCGAGATGTAATCACTACACTTCTGCCACTGTCACTCGTGCTGCCTTAAGCTAAATTGGTGGTTTTTTGTACGGAAGTCAAAGGACCGGCTGCGCGAGCGGCAGTAAGTTATTACATTTAACTATTAGGTGTACAAATAAGTTTCCGCGGTTTTTATAAAAAATTAGGAATTTATTGTAAAGGAAAAGTACATTACGTTTTATTCAAAGTATTTTCCATCATTTGCCACTACTTTTCCCCATCTTTCTGGCAACATTCGGATACCCCGTCGAAAAAACTCTTCATCTTTTGACGCTATCCACAAATCTACCCAATTTTTGATGTCTTCAAATGATGTGAAGCGCTGCTCAGACAGACCATGTGCCATCGACCGGAACAGGTGATAATCAGAAGGGGCTAAGTCTGGTGAATACGGCGGGTGGGGTAAAACTTCCCAGTTGAGTGTTTCCAAGTATGTTTTTACCGGCGCCGCAACATGTGGACGAGCATTAATAATGCGACACCTGCGAAATTTGTCGTCCCCGAATTTTAAATTCTCGATAATTTCTAAACGAAAGAGATAGATCGTCTCGATTTCTTCTGCAGAAACGTAGATTTCGCGATTCTGCGTCGATAGCGATCGATAACTGAACCCCCGCGACCCTCCTTAGGGGGGAAAATCCCGATTAGTTAGGGATTTTTCGCGATTTTCGGGAATTTTTTTAAAATACCCCCGGACCTCGAAAACACCCTCGAATATAGCAAACGCCGAAAGCCGCAACCTTCCTCTACAATCGATGCGCCTCAGCTGCAGATTTTTTCACATTAAAGAAGTAAATCAAAGTTCCGCAAATGATGCTTATTCGGAATAAAACTTGACAATTTTTGCACGAAAAAAATTACGTGATGCTGATACGGAATCACTAGTACTTTAAGGTTATGGTGTGCCAGATGATCTAAACTTGGGATATTACGTTTTACATCTGATAATTTCTCCATAACCTTCTGGTGGGCCATCTTTTGACAAACCGCGGAAACTTATTTGTACACCTAATAGATTGCTGTGGTATTTTTTTCGTCCATCATTTCCAAAACTGTCTATTATAAATCAAATTGCAGTTATGGGTCGATTACATAGAGATATTCTATCAAGCTGCTACTGGGCGAATTTATGGGTCGATCACATTGAGATACTATGCAAGCTGCTACTGAAGGAATTAGTAGCTGATTTAAATTCGCCCAGTGTAATCGTGTTCGCAAGCCAACAATCTGATTGGAAAAAAGCTGAGACTGAAGTTGAGAGCTGGGG
>CM024239.1:69883977-69955480 GCA_013421045.1 Propylea japonica | reverse complement strand
GTATATGACTTGAAGGACGCTTCCGGCAAATACCTCCGTAGTATTCATGTCAAAGACTTGAAACCGTTCCGTGGAAATGAGGCAGGGGGTGAATCAACCCAGAGCAATGTAAAGTAGTAAAATTAAGAGCAAAGAGAGCATGCGCGTGCCGAAATATCCGTATACCGTTACCCGAATAGTGTCCCAGTCGTTTGTGACTTGGGGGATACTTCCTGCCAATATTCATGTCATAGACTTGAAACCGTTACGTGGAGATGAGTCAGGTGAAGAAGAACCGACTCAGACCACGTGAGTCCGTAATATGTTATACAGTACTAGTATATATATCCGTCATATCCCGAAACCGCACCCAGACATCCGTCTCTGAAAAAAAAATAGAGCCTACGGCTTCATTTTTTTTTGTGGAGGAAAAGGGGGTTTGTAATGAAGCGTTTTTTTTGCTCATTACTAAAGCCGCTAAATATACCACAATAATTGACTACTGGTAAAACAGTACGATATTATTCCGTCCATGGTAATAATTTCCGACCGCCGTATATATCATTCATGTCGATGTCGAGGAAAATAAACCGAAAAAAGAATAATTTCGTTCCGAAATTGTTCGTTTGGGTCCCTCTCAATTCGGACATCCCCCGTATACCGTTTTACGATGTTTCTGTTGAGAGTGACCGCGTCTATTACTTTCTCAAGATGTCCTGCTCAGAGAATTAATAATTAATTAATCCGTTAATAATTGTGAATTATAATAATTCACATTATTATTTCAATCGTCCGTTTATTTATTTTCCGACGATGAAACATGAAAATGATACCGAATTATTACCAGAGAAATTCCATTCCGTTCAATTTCATTCCGTTAAATTTACCCAATAAATAAATGAAATTGAAAAATTGAGAAATTCGGAATATTGTGATACGAAATAAATTATTTCAATTTCGATTTCCAACCTATGTAGAAAAACACCAGTCCGAGATGCAGTTTGTTATTTACCGTTTTTTTCTACATATGCTGCTCGTGTTTTTCAGAGGTTGGGAATTTGATAGAGAAATTGTCCGCCGTTTTAATTCCGATTTTAACCGAATGTTCCGAATTTTCTCGAGGTCGAAAATGGAGAGTTTGGGAGAAGTGGCCAATCCGAGAGCACCGTTTTAACCCCGCCGTCGAATTTTCTGGAATTTTGACGCATGTCTTGGTCGGTGGGGACATGCCGTTATAACCAAAATTCGCCCGAAAATCAAGATTCAGCTCGAGTTTCGTGTCGCTTAATTAATTGCGTTAATTTTCTTTGCTTCAAAGTTAAATCATCAACTTAAATTATTCTTGAAAGTTTCACTTGCAAATAAAATTAATTTTTGAAAGTAAATAAATTACTTTTGAAATTCGTTTTCGTTTTTCAAAAGAAGAATTCGAGTCAGTGTACCAGTGTGATACAGAGGTAAGGCCTTTTTGGGCTTTGAAATACTTAATTTGGCTATTTTACTTTACTGTGTTCCCTTTTTCCGACCCCGCTCCTGTAAAGTTTTACACGACAGAATTCCGTTAAATTGTTCCGTTCATACAGAGTGTCTTTAGTAGATATTTTTTTTTATTTTTTTATTTCCGTTCCGTCTGTCCCCAGGGCACTAGGTGAGGTGTGGTTGGCTATTGCGGCTTAAGCACGACTGGCAACCCATCTAAACTGGTGCAAGGGTGTGACCCGACCTGTAGATATTTTTATTTTTCATTTTTTTATTTTCCGTTTCCGTCCGTCCCCAGGGCACTAGGTGAGGTGTGGTTGGCTATTGCGGCTTAAGCACGACTGGCAACCCATCTAAACTGGTGCAAGGGTGTGACCCGACCTGTAGATATTATTATTTTTCATTTTTTTATTTTTCGTTTCCGTCCGTCCCCAGGGCACTAGGTGAGGTGTGGTTGGCTATTGCGGCTTAAGCACGACTGGCAACCCATCTAAACTGGTGCAAGGGTGTGACCCGACCTATTGATTTTTTTTTTTTTTTATTTTCCGTTTCCGTCCGTCCCCAGGGCACTAGGTGAGGTGTGGTTGGCTATTGCGGCTTAAGCACGACTGGCAACCCACCTAAACTGGTGCAAGGGTGTGACCCGACCTGTTGATATTATTTTTTTATTTTTTTATTTTCCGTTCCGTCCGTCCCCAGGGCACTAGGTGAGGTGTGGTTGGCTATTGCGGCTTAAGCACGACTGGCAACCCACCTAAACTGGTGCAAGGGTGTGACCCGACCTGTTGATATTATTTTTCATTTTTTTTATTTTCCGTTCCGTCCGTCCCCAGGGCACTAGGTGAGGTGTGGTTGGCTATTGCGGCTTAAGCACGACTGGCAACCCACCTAAACTGGTGTAAGGGTGTGACCTGACCTGTATATATTTTTTTTTTTTTTTTATTTTGAATCAGTTTTCCTGTTCCGAACCACTTTTTTATCAGTGGACACAAGTAAAAATTTCTGTCGTGTACGTAATTGAACACAGTAAGGTACCTGTAGTTTCCAGACAGCCAACCGATAATTCAGATTACTGATTCCTGTTTAAGTGTATGCTCTCTTGCTGAAGAAATATATCTGTTTCTGTGTTTTATTTATTACCTGCTTTACTGTTTATTTTACATTGCTTTACCGTTATTTTTTACCTGCTCTCACCGCTTGCTTATTTTACCTGCTCTCACCGCCTATTTATTTTTACATCGCTCTCACCGCTTATTTCACCTGCTCTCACCGCTTGTATCACCTGCTCAGTTTGCTCACCGCTAAAGACCGCTTATTATTTTGAATTTCAGGTTGGAAGAACAACAGTGATCCGTGTTTTCTTTTTGTTTGAATTATATTATTTATCTTTGTATTTGGAATATTTCTTTATTTTGTTGTTATTGTAAATATAAATTGTGTATATTGTAAATAAATTTGTATATATATTTTTGTGTGTTTCTTACCCTGAAGGTGAGCAGACTTGATACTCGTTGGTTATTTGATAGACTCTACTCAATCGCTAAGAACTCAGATTGAACCGAGCCCTTCTCCAACTGTTAAAAGCTACCCAGGCTTAGGTAAGTGAACGACGTCATCAAGGAGTTGTGACCTTGAGGAAAATTATCACAACTGGCGCCCGAGGAAAGGAAACCGAAACCGTAAATCACCAGCAGGGAAAAAAAAGGTCGTCACAAATTGGCGCCCGAGCAGGGACCAATTTCTATCAGATATCTAACCGTGGAGAAGAGGACATTACCGTTGGAGAGCCCGACAATGGAGGTGAACCGTCTGAGAGCAGAGGAGTTGGTATGGGAGCTCGAGGCACGTGGATGCAAAGCCGGCAGGACCGTTCAGGAGAACCGAGCAGCTTTACGCAGGGTGCTGGCTCAGAGGATTCCATTCCTACTAGTGTCAAGGAACGTAGAAGGGGAGTTGGACACCGCCAACAGGATCCTGAATTCCATACTAGAGGATGTCCGGGAATTCGATGAGGAAAAACCCAGTTAACGAAGAAATTCGACTGAGAAGCCGGCTGATCCACGTCCGTACCGTTTGACCGAGCCGATTGATACCGACCAACTTGCAGGAAAGGTCAGGATAAACGACCTGGAGGAAGTCCTTACTCGGACTCAGGAAATGCTAAGGGATGCAAAAACCTTAGCTGAGACAAGGCACATGTTACATGCATCCTTGGGGGAATGTATCGATGTAACAGGAGTCTCGAGGAATCAAGGAACCGAAGAAGTGCCCGAAGCTAACCAGGATGCTGACCTGATCTCTTTTCAGGACATCCCAGACAACCAATCCCGTGATATTGGAACGGACAGCCCGCCGAACAGGACATGCCAGGGCAACTCAAGCCCCACAGGACAAGCGGAAAGTACGAGAAACCGACCAGTTAACAATGCAGCTTCAGTTTCTCTTCTGATTGGAGTACTGCTGGACTTCCTTCAGCGTACGCTGGATCGAGCTTCAGAGGCTGTCCGACGCCGACTGAACTTACGAGTTCACTATCCGGACATGATGAGGAATTGCTGGACAGAGAAACTCAGGGAAGCAGACCCATTTTGGCTGAGTCACCAGGAGGGTTTCGTTTCCCTTCCTGAATTTGGAGGACCAGGACGAACTTGGAAATTCTCAACCAGCACCGAACCAGCAAATTCCTGGATTTCCAAGAAGATCCGTGGCCGTTCCGACAGAATCCTGTCAAATTGTACCGGAAGTTGTGGAGTTGAATGGACATGACAACAATAGGACAACCGATGGGAGAAGCCCGAACCGCAATCGTCCCAGAAGTCCGAGGGAAATTGAAAGGGTAACACTAATCCCAAATAGTTCCGTGACATCACCAGTCTATCCGTCCGTCCCTGTGTATAAGTGGAACATTTACTTCGATGGTTCCACTAGTGTGACTTCCTTCCTGGAGGAAGTCGAACAACTAGCCGAAACCCGAAAGGTCAGCCACCAGCAGCTGTTCGAAAGTATTTTCGAGTTACTGAGGAGTGACGCCAAGGAATGGTACATTCCTAGGAGAGGTACATTCGCTGATTGGGAGGACTTTAAAGATCAGCTGCTGGATGCTTTCTTGCCACCGGATTACGAGGAAAGCTTACTAGATGAGATCAGGCGAAGGACACAAGGAAAAGGAGAGAAGCTACTTCTCTTCGTGACTAGGATGCAAAATTTGTTCCTCAAGTTGACAACCAGGAGACCGCCTGTGGAAGAACAGATTAACCTTATTAGGAAACGTCTGTTACCTCATCTGCAGAAAGCATTGACCTTTCAGGAAACCCGGACTTATAAGCAGTTGTTGGACAAGGGGAGAATGATTGAGTTGGTCCAGTGGCAGGCCGACAGTTACACTCCACCGCCGTCACAGAAGGGACTATTGGATGAACCGAACCTGATATACGTGCATCAACGTCCGAAAGATGCAGTGCCAGGACCGAAAGAACCGACACTTCCGCCAGTTAAGCCGCAAACACCGCCGAAAATCCGGCGGGAGGAACCAGAAAGGAAAGCTCCTATTAAATTTGGAGAGGTGAGACCAAATAGGGTGAGCTTAAAGGACACAGAAGTTCAATGTTGGCGATGTGGAAAGATGGGACACACGAGAAGGGAATGCCGATCTACTCCGAGGATATTTTGTTCTCGGTGTGGCAAACAGGGGATTTTGTCCAGGGACTGCCAGTGTTCGGAAAACTAGAGCGGAGCTGCCTAGTGGGGAGAAGGCAGATTCCGACAAAAGCATCCCCTATGGTTCAAAAACCTTCACCGAAAGAAAACCGACCGATATCACCGTGTACATAGCAAATGAATCTTTCAAAGCCTTATTGGACACCGGAGCTTCGAGGTCCTTCCTGAGTCAAAAGACTGCCGATAGATGTAGGAGACTGGGAATAATACCGATTGGGGTCACCGACATGAGGACTACTGTGGCTGATGGGAATTCAGTTGCAGTTAAGGAAGTCTTCGAACCGACACTGAAAATTGGGAACGAGTTTATCGACTCGCACCTATTTTTAGTTCCGAATTTGCCCATGGACATCATTCTGGGAATGGATCTCTTGACATGTCATAATTTCCGAATAGATCTCAAAACCTCACGATGTTTCCTTGGAGATGTACCACTGTGGAATTCCACCGTACCTCCGAAAACACCTCAGAACTCGATGATGGATCCGTTAACATCACAAGAACAGCGAATTCTGGACAAATTCTTAAAGGATGAACTCAAGAAGTTCGAGAACGTGAGTGGTATAACTGACATGATCAAGAACGAGATCAAAATCAAACCTGGCACCGAACCCATCAAGCAAAGGTATCGTCCCTACAATCCCAAGTACAGGAAAGGAGCTTTGAACCGGGTGGCAGATGCCCTATCTAGGGACCCGTTACCGTATGATGATCAATCTTGCCTGACCGAAAAAGCGATCCTTTGCCCATGGTACGTGAAGAAATACCAAGAAGTCTCCAAGGAACCATCCGAATATCCTGATTACCGTATTCAGGAAGGAAAGTTATACCGACATTTCTGGAGTTCTAACGACTTTACCGAACCAGAAATGGGAACTCCTTGGAAACTCTGCGTCCCGACCGAAGATAGGTGACCGTGATACAGGAAAACCATGACGAGCCAGCAGCAGGCCACTTGGGAGTCGCGAAGACCATAACTCGAGTGGCCCAGAATTATTACTGGCCTGGAATGTTCCGAGAGGTGGCCAAGTACGTACGACACTGTGGACAGTGTCAGAGGTACAAAGTTAGCCAGCAGAAGCCTTCAGGAAAAATGCAACCGTATCACATAAGTGAGCCATGGAATACCGTCAGCACCGACCTGATAGGCCCACTGCCTCGCTCGAAAAAGGGGAAACACTTTCTTGGTGATGTTCCAAGACCGTTTTTCAAAGTGGATTGAGTGCAAACCGCTCAGAGCAGCAACCGGAAAAGGAGTGTTTCAAGCTTTCTACGATCAAGTAGTCTTGAAGTTTGGTTGTGTCCCGGACCGTCATCAGTGACAATGGATCCCAGTACGATGGACGACTATTCAAGGGAAACCTCCGACAGATGGGAATAAACCATAGGTTTGCACCAGTCTACTCTCCGCAGTGTAACCCGGTCGAGAGGGCTAACCGCACCATCAAAACCATGATCGCCCAGTTTTGCGAAGGTGATCACCGTAAATGGGACGAGCACATAGGCGAATTGGCTTTTGCCTTAAACTCGGCCAAACATGAGTCCACTGGATTCACACCGGCATTTCTGAATTTCGGCCGAGAATTCAGATCCCCGGAAACAAACCGTCGTATCCCAGAGGGAGATACAACCGGTTTGGCCGAAGAACCGACCGTCCAGGGTTTGACCCAATATGCCGACCGCTATCAAACGACTCCAGGAGACGCATGAATTTGTGAAAATTCACCTGGCCAGAGCGTTCTCCCAACAGAGTCACCACTATAACCTCCGTAGAAGAGAGTGGACCTGTAAAATAGGTGATAAGGTTTGGCGTCGAGAGCACCCCTTATCATCTGCCGTAGGAGGTTTCGCCTCCAAACTGGCTGCTAAGTACGCCGGTCCGTATACCGTTACTCGAATATATCGAGTATATGACTTGAAGGACGCTTTCCGGCAAATACCTCCGTAGTATTCATGTCAAAGACTTGAAACCGTTCCGTGGAAATGAGGCAGGGGGTGAATCAACCCAGAGCAATGTAAGTAGTAAGATTAAGAGCAAAGAGAGCATGCGCGTGCCGAAATATCCGTATACCGTTACCCGAATAGTGTCCCCAGCGTTTTGACTTTGGGGATACTTCCTGCAATATTCATGTCATAGACTTGAAACCGTTACGTGAGATGAGTCGGGGAAGAAACCGACTCAGACCCACGTGAGTCCGTATATGTTATACAGTACTAGTATATCATATCCGTCATATCCCGAAACCGCACCCAGACAATCCGTCTCTGAAAAAAAAATAGAAGCCTACGGCTTCATTTTTTTTTTGTGGAGGAAAAGGGGGTGTGTAATGAAGCGTTTTTTTTTGCTCATTACTAAAGCCGCTAAATATATCACAATAATTGACTACTGGTAAACAGTACGATGTTATTCCGTCCATGGTAATAATTTCCGACCGCCGTATATATCATTCATGTCGATGTCGAGGAATATAAACCGGAAAAAAAAGAATAATTTCGTTCCGAAATTGTTCTTTTGGGGCGCTCTCAATTCGGACATCCCCTGTATACCGTTTTACGATGTTTCTGTTGAGAGTGACCGCGTCTTATTACTTTCTCAAGATGTCCTGCTCAGAGAATTAATAATTAATTAATCCGTAAATAATAATGTGAATTATAATAATTCACATTATTATTTCAATCGTCCGTTTATTTATTTTCCCGACGATGAAACATGAAAATGATACTGAATTATTACCAGAGAAATTCCATTCCGTTCAATTTCATTCCGTTAAATTTACCCAATAAATAAATGATATTGAAAAATTGAGAAATTCGGAATATTGTGATACGAAATAAATTTATTTCAATTTCGATTTCCAACCTATGTAGAAAAACACCAGTCCGAGATGCAGTTTGTATTTACCGTTTTTTTCTACAACATATGCTGCCGTGTTTTCAGAGGTTGGGAATTTGATAGAGAATTGTCCGCCGTTTTTATTCCGATTTTAACCGAATGTTCCGAATTTCTCGAGGTCGAAAATGGAGTTTTTGGGAGAAGTGGCCAATCCGAGAGCACCGTTTTAACCCCGCCGTCGAATTTTCTGGAATTTTGACGCATGTCTTGGTCGGTGGGGGCATGCCGTTATAACCAAATTCGCCCGAAAATCAAGGATATCAGCTCCGAGTTTTCGTGTGTCGCTAATTAATGCCGTTAATTTTCTTTGCTTCAAAGTTAAATTCATCAACTTAAATTATTCTGAATTTAGCCAGTTTCACTTGCAAATAAAATTAATTTTTGAAAGTAAATAAATTACTTTTGAAATTCGTTTTCGTTTTTAAAAGAAGAATTCGAGTCAGTGTACCAGTGATACAGAGGTAAGGCCTTTTTGGGCTTTGAAATACTTAATTTGGCTATTTTTACTTTACTGTGTTCCCTTTTTTCCGACCCCGCTCCTGTAAAGTTTTACACGACAGAATTCTGTTAAATTGTTCCGTTCATACAGAGTGTCTTTAGTAGATTTTTTTTATTTTTTTTTATTTCCGTTCCTGTCTGTCCCCAGGGCACTAGGTGAGGTGTGGTTGGCTATTGCGGCTTAAGCACGACTGGCAACCCATCAACTGGTGCAAGGGTGTGACCCGACCTGTAGATATTTTTATTTTTCATTTTTTTATTTTTTCCGTTTCCAGTCCGTCCCCAGGGTACTAGGTGAGGTGTGGTTGGCTTATTGCGGCTTAAGCACGACTGGCAACCCACCTAAACTGGTGCAAGGGTGTGACCCGACCTGTAGATATTATTATTTTCATTTTTTTTATTTTTTCGTTTCCGTCCGTCCCCAGGGTACTAGGTGAGGTGTGGTTGGCTATTGCGGCTTAAGCACGACTGGCAACCCACCTAAACTGGTGCAAGGGTGTGACTCGACCTATTGATATTTTTTTTTCTTTATTTTTCCGTTCCCGTCCGTCCCCAGGGCACTAGGTGAGGTGTGGTTGGCTATTGCGGCTTAAGCACGACTGGCAACCCACCTAAACTGGTGCAAGGGTGTGACCCGACTTGTCGATATTATTTTTTTATTTTTTTTATTTTCCGTTTCCGTCCGTCCCCAGGGCACTAGGTGAGGTGTGGTTGGCTATTGCGGCTTAAGCACGACTGGCAACCCACCTAAACTGGTGCAAGGGTGTGACCCGACCTGTTGATATTATTTTTCATTTTTTTTTATTTTCCGTTACGTCCGTCCCCACCGGGCACTAGGTGAGTTGTGGTTGGCCTATTGCGGCTTAAGCACGACTGGCAACCCACCTAAACTGGGTAAGGGTGTGACCTTGACCTGTTATATATTTTTTTTTATTTTTTTATTTTGAATCATTTTTCCTGTTCCGAACCACTTTTTTATCTGTAGACACAAGTAAAAGGTTCTGTCGTGTACGTAGTTGAACACAGTAAGGTACCTGTAGTTTCCAGACAGCCAACCGTTATTCAGATTACTGATTTCTGTTAAGTGTATGCTCTCTTGCTGAAGAAATATATCTGTTTCTGTGTTTTATTTTATTACCTGCTTTTACCGTTTATTTTACATTGCTCTTACCGTTTTTTTTTACCTGCTCTCACCGCTGCTATTTTAACCTGCTCTCACCGCCTATTTATTTTTACATCGCTTTCACCGCTTATTTCACCTGCTCTCACCGCTTGTATCACCTGCTCAGTTTGCTCACCGCTAAAGACCGCTATTATTTTGAATTTCAGTTGGAAGAACAACAGTGATCCGTGTTTTCTTATTGTTTAAATTTATTTTTATTTTATCTTTGTATTCTGGAATTTTCTTTATTTTTTTTTGTTGTTCATTGTAAATATAAATTGTATATATGTAAATAAATTTGTATATATATTTTTGTGTGTTTCTTTACCCTGAAGGTGAGCAGACTTGATACTCGTTGGTTATTTGATAGATCTATCAATCGCTAAGAACTCAGATTGAACCGAGCCCTTCTCCAACTGTTTAAAAGCTACCCAGGCTTAGGTAAGTGAACGACGTCCATCAAGGAGTTGTGACCTTGAGGAAATTATCACAACGGGCGCCCGAGGAAAGGAAACCGAAACCGTAAATCACCAGCAGGGAAAAAAAGGTCGTCAACACGTGTCATGTGAGAAATATCACTCGGTATATGAAATAAAAAAATTAAATTGGGAAATTGGAATCTGCAAAAACACTGAGTATAAATCTGTTTTTAGTTTTGATGGCACAAAATTTTTAAAGTTTTATGATATGTTGAAAGTCGAATATTACAATTTTTTCATATTGAATTCAAGCAAACACACCATTCCTGAAAAAAAAAACACTGAATTTGAGATGCTTAAATAATCCTGAACGCATTTTGAATATTCCTTCACATCTTGAAATACTTTTCATTAAATTTTCTATCAATATTATAAGAAAAACTCAAAAAACAATACAAACACAAAAAGATTAACAGTAGCACATATGGTTCATAAAAAAATCAAATAAACAAATGCTTGATATGCGAGAGCCAATTCCCTCACACACTTATTTGCTCCTTTGAACAATTGAAGTACGTTTCATATCCACAAGATGAAAATTACTCTTGATAGAACAGTAGCACTAGATTTCAGCTCGAGAAAAGTTGGACTTTCTTCTCAGAACGCCCTGAACAATAATCGTTTCTGATACTTATTCTTTCAACAAAATTATTCTTTTATTAAATAATGCAATGATTCATGAGAAACAATTAAGCAAATACTCGAAATCAGAGCAATTTGCTTCAACGCATTTATTGGCTCTCTTGAACTCTAATGATTTCTTTCTATTTTGAGATGAGGTTTATCTTGAGACCAAATATTATATCCGTTCATTTTGCGCAATTCAAGAACAAGTATCATCTACATATTCTTCATTCGTGAGTATTGAAGGCATTTTTTAGTAGATAAACAAACGACACAATTCCAATAATACACATCAATGAATGTATGAATATAAACGTCATTTTTTGAAATAAGCCTACTCTGTGTAGTAGGATGTATTTTATTTATAATGAATAATAAACCTCTTATTCTAAAAAATCACTTGTTTCCCTAATATTCTGTTTGCATTAAAGAAATTCATATGCTTCTCAAAAGAAGATGAAGTTGCTATACCTAAGTACATATTAGAGGAAAGTAAGTCTTCAAATACATACATTATTTCATTGAAGAATAAATTTTGTTGAAAACATAAGTACCAGATTGATTATTGTTCAGGAGTTCTGAAAAGAAAGTCAAACTTTTCTCGAGTGTTTCTGTTCTACCAAAGTAGAATTTTTCATCTTGTGGATATGAAAAGTACTTCAATTGTTCAAAAGAGTCATTAAGTGTGTGAGAGGAATGGCTCAGCATATCGAGCATTTGTTTATTTGATTTTTTTATGAATCATATGTGCTACTGTTCCTCTCTTGTATTTCTATTGTTTTTTCAATTTTTCTATATAATATTGATAAAAAAGGAGTTTCAAGATGTGAATGAATATTCAAAATGCGTCAGGATTATTTAAGCATCTCAAATTCAGTGTTTTTTCTATCAGGAATAGTATGTTTTTGAATTCAATATGAATAAATTGTAATACTCGACTTTCAACATATCATAAAAACTATGAAAAATTTGTGCCATTCAAACTAAAAACAGATTTTTACTCAGTGTTTCTTGAAGATTCCAATTTCCAATTAAATTTTTTTTATCTCATATACCGAGTGATATTTCTCACCTGACACGGAAATTGAAATTTTTGAATACGGACCTTCAATTTTGGGAATTTTTCTTCTCGATCTGATGGGAATATGTTTAGTAACAAGCTTGCCAAATATCAGCGAAAAATTTGCCATATCGACGAAGATATGGGAGTTTATAGTTTAGCACTTTTGCAAAAAAACCCCTGTATCTCTGAAACTAATAGCCTTATAGGACATTTAAACCCTCAATCCTCATTCAGTTTGAGGTCCTCTATCTCCAGTTAGCCGTTGTCCCTTACGTCACCAGTCACCCTGTATATTCATATTCATCTAAAGTAAAATCTGAAAATTCATCGACCGAATGAAATACATTGACTGCCAACATCTCATTGGCAGATTTTTCATCATACCAGGAAGTTTATTGTACAGAGACACCGTGCAGAATCCAGGAACCTGCTGGGATTTCCCAGTCTTAGGAAGTCCTCCTAATGAGTGTTTTGTCACAATGCAAGGTATAGTTCTCCTTTTCGTGGGCTAACGTCCACATGGATACCGGGAAACCAGACTGATTCAACCGTACATTCTCTATCATCTAATGGCCTCAGAGTCACAGTCATGTCGTGTCTTTTGCTTACATTAATAGCTAAACCATTCGCAGTAAAACAATCCAAGAGCTTTTGCGCGAGCTGTCGTGCTTGTTCGAATGATGTTTATGAATCCGGGCCTTAACTGCTACAGTTGTATGAACACCAAATAGTGTGGATTCTATATAAGGTATATAAGCTTAATTCGTTGATGTGAATCAGAATTATATTGGTCCCAGAATCAAACCCTGAGGCACTCCGATGGTAAGAGCATTGTATGAGATCAATAGTTACAAATTTCAATTACGTTTTTTTCATTTTGGACCTGATTATGGTATTTCAATCAATCGACAATAATAATCATAATAATAATAGACGTTTATTGTTGACATCACACAATTCAGTAACATGTTACAAGGAGAATAATACATGAAATATACCACAGTCTCAGAAAAGGCCATCACCTCAGATTTCCAGTGAACCGGAATATATATAGGCCGAAATTAAAAAAAAACAAAATAGACTATCATATTCATCAAATTAGAAAAGACAATAACCTGCACCCGAACCCACAAAATTTGTTTGAACAATATTTTAAGGTTGAACCAAACAATTTATACACGATGGAAATATTTCAAACTGTTGAAAAGTTTACCGATTTACACCCTTACTTTTCCTGAACGACTATAAGCTAATGAGGTATCAAAATAATCAAAACTATTAATACAGTTTGTGCTGTCACATAAAACGATCTTTTAAAAATCTCTTTTTTGTGTCGAGAATAGTTAAGATATTCCTCCTACGAAAATCAGATGGTAACATCAACACGAAATTCTATTTCCTCATATAAATAAATACGGAGGAGATCTTGACTTCAGTATCTTATAATAAAAGCAGATATAGTTTGTAATTTAAATCTATCAGACATATTCAGCATTTCAGCCACCCCGATCTCCTCAAAATGGCGTAATGTGATCTCTCCTCCTCACACCATATATCAAACGAAGGCACGAGTTTTGTAGCTTTAAATCTGATAAGCGTTCACCCCACTAAAAACAAGGGCCATTCACCGAGGAACCGAAAATTTAACTGAGCCCAGCACGAGAGTATCGAGCAATGTTTCCATAGTGTGTCTCGGTAGGAAGTGTCGGTGATTGTATGCACTCTACAAAACTCCATACGCTAACCTGAGCTTCGACGTTATTGCTCCCCAAATCGCAAACCTGGGTCCACGATCAATCCGAGACTCCTCAGAGACTCAAAGTAAGGAAAAGGACAACCACCAATTTCAAGATCTTTCAAACAACATTCCGCTGATTATCATTTCCAAAAAATCCATACTGAGCACTTAGGCTAAGTTCAGTTTCAAGGAATGATCGGTCGAGATCTGACGAAAAACGACTCCAATTCTTTATTTATAATGGACGTAGTTTGACCCAAGTCTTCTTCACGAAAGAAAAAATATACCTTCGCGTCATCAGCGAAGCAATGGCAAACACTGCGGGAAATCGGAATGTACAGGGTGTTCCAGATCGTGACCAAGAAATTTTAACCACGTATTCTACATCAAAAATAAGTCCCCGCTTGTCATATAAACATATGTCGAGAAATGTTTCTCTCCGAGATACGGGGTGTTTAAATTATAGAAAAAAATGTTTTTTATTGAAAAACTTTCACACTGCTTGAAATATTTCATGAGATTTGAGATATAAAAATTCGCCGCAAGATGGCGGCGAGTGAAGTTGTTTTGGAAAGTGATCTCGATTTAAATAGTGATTATGGCGAGAAAAAGAAAATTGATCATGTTAAATTCAACTGCTTTATAAAAAAGGAGTCAAAAGTGTTGGTGTGCACAAATTGTTTCGGGTTATACCACCGTAGTTGTGCAGAAAGGATGCAAACTTCAGATTGGCGATACCACAAGATCAGTTGTTGTAATACTGAAAATTCCAGCGATTGCAGCTCCGGAAACACGGTAACTATTTGAAAATGGAAAATGAGCTCCTCAGGGAACTAATTGCAGCAGTACGAAATAGCAATTGTATCCTAAAAGAAAATAATTTCTCTTAACCCAAAAATCCGCGATTGGAAGAAGGAAAAAAACGCAAGAAAAAAGGTAAACATCGAGATAAATCAAAACATACCGCGCTCTTATAGTTCAGTTATTCAAGATTCTTCAGCGACTGCGCAATTGAGCTCGAATAAGAACCCCCAGAATTCGATTGAAATTTCAAATGAAGTTAAACTTTCACAGAATAAGATAAATTCCAATGTAACCGGAAAAGAAGAAGGAAACATCTTAACCTTAGTAAACGTCAAAACAACAACAATAACAAAACGCTTACAAGTTAATGAAATTAATAAAGTGGAGAAAATGGAAGGAAATGAAGATGTTTTTAAAGAAGTACGCTACAAAAAGAAACGGCAAAGAAAGAATCTTGGGACAGCAGAGGTTAGTGAGGAAAACAAAAAGAACGGATTTTCAGGCGCTGAAAGAAAAGTATGGCTTTATGTAAACAGAGTCAACAGGGTTGCAAAAGAAGAACATATAATAAAATACTTTCTGAAAAAGATGGTTTCGACGAGAATATGATTGAGGTTAAAGATTACCAAGTGATCCAAAGCAACTCAAAAGATTTCTTGTGACTGCACCTCTTGATAAGATGGATGAAATGTATCAGGCAAATTTTTGGCCAAGAAATGTAGGGGTAAGAGATTCAACTTCGAAATTCATAAAGACTTTCTGAATCAACAGAACAGTGGAACATTTTTACATAAAAGATTCAATTGGAGCACAGAAAAGTGTAACTTGGAAGATAGGGAAAGAAAAGAAGAGATGCCAAAAAGGAGAGAAGGTCGATTCCAAAAAGTACTACACTTTTAGTGAATATTTGGGAAATATAGTAGTTTCTGTTTTTGACGATATTTCTATTTTATGATTGCATACATGTAATTATTCTTGAGAAATAATATCATTATTATTATTATTATTATTATAGGTTTCGGGCGTCAAGGAGCATTTGTTGCAATAATATCATTTCTTTCCCATTCTACCTGTGGCGTCCGTACTGCAGCGAAAACTGAATATTTTCAGATAAGAAAATAATACGATAGTGGTCCATCCAAAAAAAAAAATTACTATTTAAATGCTTATTTAATTTAGAATAAATTCGGTCTCTTGACTCTTTGCTGTAGGAGGCACCGTTTCCGTTGAAAAATAAAACACAATTCTCATGCATGAAGAAATCGCCACGCTTCGTTCGCAAAAATAGTCTTATTATCATTATGTACCTAACATACCTTATCAAATTTTGGCGAGTTCTTTATGCATGAGAGTGTGTTTATATTTTAATCCGGAAACGGTGCCTCGTACAGTAAAAAGTCAAGAGACCGAATTTGCTCTAAATTAAATGAGGATTCATTATTGTTATGCCAGTGGCATATAATTTTTTTCTGAAAATATTCAATCTCGCTGCAGTACGTACGCCACTGGTAGAACGATAAAGAAATGATATTATGCAAAAAGTACTCATTGACGCTCAAAACATACAGGGTTTTCCTTTTAAGTTGGCCTATTAGACGTTTTAGGAGAACTAGTGATATTTCGTTCTGAAATTTTTGGTGCAGCCCTGAGGGTGAAGGAACTCTTCGCCTAAATATTTTCAAGTCGACAGTGTTGCCACGTCTATCTCGAACGCATATCTACTTTCTTATTTCAAATGTCAACTACCTATATTTTCATTTATGTATCGATTCAATACCAAATTTGCAGTATAACCCACTAAAAAAAATTTCTCTGCCATGCACTGTTGCCAAGTTATTCACAAATTCCTGAAACTTTTGGCATTTGCATTGCCAGTTTGGAAATGCAATATCTCGATTATGAATATACCACATGAATGCATGGAGTCTTTACTATGAGATTGCTGATTTTGGTTCCGTTCGCATAAAAAATAATCGAGATATTGCATTTCCAACCTGGCAATGCAAATGCCAAAAGTTTCAGGAGTTTGTGAATAACTTGGCAGTGCGTGCGAATACAGTTTTTTTATTGGGTTATACTGCAAATTTAGTATTGAATCGATACATAAATGAAAATATGGTAGTTCCATTTGGACCATAAGAAAGTAATGCGTTTGGAGATAGACGTGGCAACACTGTCAACTTGAAATTGTTTTTAGGCGAAGAGCTCCTTCACCCTCAGGGCTGCACCAAAAAATTTCAGAACGAAATATTCACTAGTTCTCCTAAAACGTCTAATAGGCCAACTTAAAAGGAAAACCCTGTATACTTATATTTCGAGCACTGTGAAAGTTTATAATAAAAAACATTTTTCTTCTATAATTTTAACACCCCGTATCTCGGAGAGGAAACATTTCTCGACAAATGTTTCTATAACAAACTAGGGCTTATATTTCATATAAAATATGTGGTTAAAATTTCTAGGTTACGATCTGGATCACCCTGTATATATGATGTAGAAGAGGTCTCAATAATATGGTACCCTGTCCAACGCCAGTGACCGAACTAAACCAGTCGGAGAACTCCCCTTCATAAACCACTCTACTCTCTGAATTATATCTAATATCTATCAAGAAAGATCGCACCAGCTCACACGCCGAAGTATCAAAACCTACATAGTGAAGTATAGAAAGAAGAATGTTATGATCAAACCGGATCAAACATATTAAAAGCCTGGTAAAATCCAAAATAACAAGCACAGTCAAGTCAATACCATAATATGCGGGTCAATCAAATGAATTCCGAATACGTGAAGCCGCACGAGAACACTTCAATATCCCTGTCGTACTTACCACGTTGCCGCAGTATTGTCACCCTCTATGGCATCATTCGACCTAAATAACAGCCCAGCCCTTTCCACTTAGTTGTTACGAATTCGTGAACGACCCTACTAATTACTCCGACATTGTGTAGGTATGGAAAACTTCGCATCAGTCGGCGTAGCGCCAAAACACTTCTGTCAATGCATTCCGCCATACGTTGTTGGAATAGCAAGTTTAGATACTCAAAATAGTTAGATGCTAGACGAAAATTTACCATGACGCTATTTCGTGTCCTTTGAGCTTCGGATGCAAGTGTAGCCAGAAGTAATTTTTTTAATTATCTTATAGTACGTGGGTGGTTCAAATATAAACCGGAGTTTTGTTACGAAAAATTGCATCGTTAAGTTACAGGGCGGATATTTTTTCAGGTTTTGGATAGTCTTTCGTCACACTCTACACACTTTTGCGACCGAATGCTTTCGGAGGCTTCTGTATAAATCACTCGGCTTGTCACGAACCATTTGCCCACGATGGACTCATTCTCCGTTGTCCTTCGAATCACAGTGCTGCTTGTATTAGTGTTGTTTACTTTGCTTCAAGGCATATAGCCGTTCACAAAGTTTGAGCGCATAGTAGGCGTTTGTTCATTTATTTGAAGTTGGCAGTATTTGCTGTCATAACGATGACAAAGTCAACGCTGCCAAATGTACCCGCTCCGTCCGTCGAACTTGCTAGTTATCAGTGAACTCTATGCAATATTGACAACATTGTGTATCAATCTGGACAAGAAAATGAAGAACATAACCTAAAATTTCAATAAACACAGTGGAATCAGCCAAATTTCCATGGCCACCGACGGGCTCAACCTTTTGTGAACGGACTATACATGGTATTTCTCAATTTCGCAATCCGAATTTATTTTTTTTGACTGTGACGAAAAAAGGTTAATTGAGAAAAAGTAATTCCGTGAAAGTTATATATCTTTCACTATTAAATGGTCGTTTTTCCTGTCACAAAAAAAACATAGTGTATTATACACAGGAAAAAATACTTTTTCCCTTGTAAAATAACTATTTTTGTATTGAGAGCGTTAAATGGCGCATGAGAGGGTCAAAGTGTCACTCAAATGTGCACGAAAACACGAATTATATAAGCACGAAATACAAACAAAATTTTTGTACAACTGTGAATGTGAATTAACTTCGTCTAAAATATAATTATTAAAGATAATGCTCGTCGTCACTATAGAATCTTACTTTTTAACGGTGACAAGAAACTGATCAAAAAAAAATTCAATACATCAATTTTGGCCAGAAATAGTTTTTTGAACCACACTAAAAATAGAAGAAATTCGAAGAAGCTCTGAGCATGCTTTGGATTTGCTCGTTCAGTGGAGCAATGAAGCTTTCACCTCAAAATTTTCTACATGAGTTGAGATTGATACTAAATATATAAATGCAATACTCAGCACGATCGGAAAAATATTCTGGAAATTATTCAAAAACTGAAATATATAAAAACTAGACAATTATAAATATTGAATTCTATGGTTCTGATGATGCGATCCTCTTGAAATTTTGCATGAACATTCAGTATGTTGATCTCCATGTACAAAATGATTTCCTCACTCGAATCGGATATCTTGTTATGGAAATATAGAGATTCTTGTTGTCAATATTCCAATTGAATTTTTGTGGTCCCGATAATGCGATCTTCTTGAAATTAGTAGGAATATTCATATTAATTTTTATTTTCAAAGTGAATCGTATGTCTTTTATGGATGTATGAAGTTTCTTCTTTTCAATATTCCAACTGAATTTTCTATGGTTATGTCAACACTATGGCATATAATGCTGGCTATGAGCCTTTTGCATAGCTACATGAAATATTGAAATGTTATTATGCATCTACATAATTGCATTTAGATTGATTCCGTTTTGTCTGAAATAAATTGAGGAACAAAATATTGAATGGCTGGTTAACGAACTTAACCGATGCATGTGGGAACTGAACTCACTGTTGCTAATTTATGGACTGTATATACCTAGAACTCTTCTTTCTTTTCAATTAAAAACGATAACGGAATTTTACAAACTTTGTTCCTACCAATAAAACCAATTTGATACTTATTTACAAGAATACAATATGGGATGCTATTCCTTGAAAAGTTACATGGAGAGCTGGACTAAGAATAAATCGGTTATCTATATAAACCACACAAGTTCTTCGACACATTCTGAAGTGCTTTCCGAGGTGAGTTGACGCGTTTCATGACCACATAATAGTCCAGCCAAATAATACAAAATTTGGCAAAAATCTCGGAATTCGAGATACCCAGCTGTATCTGTAATATTTTTATATTAACTCCCTAAAAGTTGTCCTCAAAACTACATTGTGAGCAAATATTAAATTTTGAGGTCAAAGGTCACAAAAAAATCGGTTTTTTACGCTTTTTTTTAGAATATCTCATTTCCCAGGGTTTCTTCCTGTTTTTAGTTATTATCAATATTGTAGAATACAAAATTATCTACAAATTTTGTTCGAAAAATATTTCGATAAGGTTGACGGTTTTCGAGATAGAAGGCGAGAGCGCGCGGGGGTCCAGCATCACTTCAGGTCAACCGACGCCGTCGGTCGAAAAAGCTCAATATAAAGTTGATGAACTATCGCTAAATCAAATTTTGAATATTTGTCAATTTTATTGACTATTATGTTATATTTTATAATTTTTTTTCTTAATCTATCCACTGTTTATTCATTATCAATCAATTTAACAACACTTACCTGCCCATATAATTGGATGATTGTTAATAAAAATATAGGAATTATATTTGAATTTTAACCTTATTGATAGTAGTTACTTCTTACATGATAAAAAAACAAATAAATAAGGAATACATTTGTTTGTTAAAAAATATCATTAAATTCATTATTTTATTGAAAGTAAAAAATGAAATAAAGGTACAAGAACTACAATTTATAATTTAAATTAACTTCTTTCTCTCATCGTCGTCTTCTGGCTGCTGGTGGTTTCAAAATTTCGTCAATGTCGCTCTGATATGGGTAGAGCATTGAGACATCTTGCCCATTACATTGTCCACAAGCTAAAGAGCATTGCAAGCCCGCTTTCCTGCATCTGCACGCGAACCACACCCCACTCTTGCAGTTGCAGAAAATGTATTCGCAAATTTCTGGAGTTGGGGTAAAATTCATGATAGGCTCCAGAAAATCATTTCGCATTGCCCAACCCTACTTGGGTTCCAAATCATGTCCTAACCAAGTTTGAACTTGATAATATACTCTTTTGAAATGTTGATGAGCAGCTGCACTTGCATTTTGAAAGTTTTTGAGAACTGACAAATTTGGATGAACTAGCTGCAGCATTGAGGAAGAAAATTGTTCGGCCTAGAGGTTATTAGAGAGTGGAACTCAAACCAGTCTATATATTGCTCCGAAATGGGTGAAAAGTCTCAATCATCTTCGCAATAGGCATTACGTCAAGTGTACAAAACTTTATAAACCTGCGCAGCTTTCAAATATTCCACCGACAAGTGCAGCTGCTCATCAACATTTCAAAAGAGTATATTATCAAGTTCAAACTTGGTTAGGACATGATTTGGAAACCCAAGTATGGGGTTGGGCAATGCGAAATGATTTTCTGGAGCCTATCATGACAATTTTACCTCCTGCTCCAGAAAATTTGCTGAATACAATTTTCTGCAACTGCAAGAATGGTTGTGGTTCGCGATGCGGATGCAGGAAAGCGGGCTTGCAATTCTCTTTAGCTTGTGGACAATGTAATGGGCAAGTTTGTCTCAATGCTCTACCATGTCAGAGCGACATTGACGAAGATGGATCCTTTGACTCCGAAATCATGGAAGAACTTGAGTCAAATGTCGTTGAAGACGATAATGAAGACCATTTTGAAATTACCAGCAGCCAAAGACGACGAGGGGAAGGAAGAAGATGATTTAAATTATAAATTGTAGTTTTTGCACCCTTTATTTCATTTTTTACTTTCAAGAAAAATAAATGAATTGAATGATATTTCAACAAAAAGATTAATTCATTATTTATTTGTTTTTTTCATCATGTAAGAAGTAACTACTATCAATAAGGTTGAAATTCGAATAGAATTCCTATATTTTCATTAACAATTCTCCAATTACATGGATACATGGGTAGGTAAGCGTTGTTAAATTGATTGATAATGAATAAACAGTGGATAGATTAAGAAAAAAATGATAAAATATAACATAATAGTCAATAAAAATTGACAAATATTCATAATTATTGATTTAGCGATAGTTCATCAACTGTATGTTGAGCGTTTTCGACCGGAGGCGCCGGTTGACCTGAAGTGATGCTGTGACCGCGCGCTCTCCGCCCTCTATCTCGAAAACCGTCAACCTTATCGAAATATTTTTCGAACAAAATTTGTAGATAATTTTCTTTTCTACAATATTGATACGAACTAAAAATAGGGAAAAACCCATAGGAAATGAGATATTTCCAAAAAAAAGCGCAAAAAAAACCGATTTTTGTGAACTTTGACCACTCAAAATTCACAGTTGCTCACACCCAACCATATGTATGTTATGAGTCATTATAAAAGTATTTACAGATTTACAGCTGGGTATCTCGAATTCCGAGGTTAAATGCTTATTTGACTGGACTATAAGAATATGGTGTTCTTTGCGGGCAAAGTAGAAAATTCAAATTTGACGTCACAGTTTTCTACCTTCGACACCACTGAAAGACACTCACCTTGAAACTTTAAAGTCTCCAGGACAATCTCTTCAAAAGTTATCGTGCTAACGGATTGCCGGCCCCACGGACAAAATTGAATTCGACCATGGATTCGTCATCAGGGAGTCGAAACCTATCAATTAGGACCATTTTTCGCTCAAAAATCGAAAATTACAGATACTTGAGCAGAACGATATAGCACTCGTTTAAGTAAAAGGGGTTGAGACAATAATACAACAGAAAGAGTCCCCAACCCCACTGTTCACTATTCGAAAACTATTGATGAATATAAGGAGATGATTAAATTACCATACTTCAAATATATTTCAATAAACTAGTATAGTATAATAAATATATGTATACATCTTCATTTATTATAATAGATATATTTTATCTACAAATATAAAAACTTTTTTCGAACTTAATATACTTAATTATATTATATTTATCATTTCGGTTGAGTGATATTTGAATTATTTCAGCTTTTCATTCGAGCTCGATCAAAATTCAAAATCTGGTTGACATGACTCATAGTTCCCTATGCCTAAATTGATATCTGAAAGGTAGCTATCTGAAACTTCATATTTGAGTCTTTTCTTTCTTTCCAGACGGTGTGAAAAATGAAATGGCTTCTTTTGATTCGCAGCTTGTTTTCGTTTTTTATCGAATAATTTCCTTTTCTCGTAACTTGACAGTTGCTTTTCCTTTGATTGGTCAGTTGAAAGTCTGATATCCGGCAATTTCAGTGATGATTTTGTGATCGATTTGTAGCTCACCAATGAGTTGCGAAAGGTGGTTCTTTTTGAATCTGCCCAATTATTTTGTTTCTCTCTATTTTAGGTAATAACTCAGCTTCGTCAAATAAACTGTAACGTGTAGTTTTTTATGAAGTACATTTTCATTTTCAAATGTCTCATGTGCTTCAAATTGTGAATCACTTTTCTCATCAGGCATTATTTCTTCTACCAAATAAATACTTTCTTTCTTCGAACGTGAATCTTCCCAGTCTTCTTCTCCTGAACTACTTTGAAAGTTGCTGAATCATAATTGAGATGAAATATTAAAACTGGATTCTAATGATTCTTCTCTTTGTGGCTCAACGATGTCATTCTCAACACTCCAGGAAATTCTAATATTTTCCAGTTTCCAATTGTTCTATTTATGTATAATAAAAACGCTCAAATATTCTTTTGCTCGGTATGTGACTTGAATCTATTCTTCTTGCTTGTATACTGTTGTATAACGATGATATTCCCTCAATAGTTGACTGGCACCCATACTTTATTTGCATGTAGCATCTGTCACGTATTATGTTATAATGTTTGTGGGCCTTGAGTGCTCTTTTCGAAGCTTCTTCATATCGCATTTGAGTTCATTACATTGCATGAACATGAATGGAAAACCTCCTCTTTCTCAGCTTCCATTTTTTTCTGGAACGAGTTGATGTTTGATTTGATATGAAGATTGGAAATATTTGAGATGGACATTACGTTTCAGAATAAAATAGAAATATTTATGTGTTTATTGAAGTTTTCAACTTAGTGAAGCAAGGAGAATACGGAAGCGGACCAGATTGGTTGAAGCTTGAAGCATATCTTTTCATGCTATTGACTTTGCTAAACAGCCAAACTATTGCTATTTGTTACGTGAAACCAGTAGCAGAGAGTACATTGAATTTTGTCTCTCCTATATTCGAATTCGTGGCTTATTTAGATCGAGAAGGCCATCAGACTAAGCATCTGTTTTTTCGAATTTAGGGCTGACCAGAGAAAATACGAGATAAGATGCATACCTGCGCTACGTTCGGTCCTAATTGAAAACACAACGAATATTTCGAACACTTTTAATTTGAATATGAAATAATAACTATACGCTAATCAATTAACCTCAGAAAGTATACAAGGTGTTAGTGAATAAGTGCGACAAACTTCAGGGTGATATATCTGTTCAAAAAATGAATGAATGAATGATTTTATTAGCTTGCCCTACGTTTTGGAGTGTTTAAAATAAAAAAAAAAACATATTTCGCGAATATCTCTAGGACATTTGATCGAACAGAAAACTTTCGTGAGCATTTTCCCATCATAATAGGTTATGTTTTAGCGGATTTTTTTCTCGAGTCCTATTATGTGAAGACTAGTGAAGGTCTGAAGGTCTATGGGTTGTTACTTATGGTCATACGATCTGAAGTCGACCGTTTTTGAACTAATGCTACTTTGGTTAAAAAAAACATGGTGAATTTTGAAAAAGTTTTTCAGAAGTCTTTATTAACAGTCAGAAGATTGACCATATTTTTCAACATGGAAATTGATTTAATGACCAAGAGTAATTTTTGCTTAGACTAGGTACATGAGTGGTTCGAATGGGTATTTAAAATTCGAACATTTTACATTAGCGTAAAAGTAATATTTACTAATCCTTCAAAATCTTCACCAAACTTCACCATTGAATTGTGAATAGAAAATTGAAAACTGCTCACGAAAGCTGAACAACAGAGGGCTCTTAAGATATTCACAAAAAATGATTTTTTTTTCAATTGAACACCCGCGTATATCGAAAAAGGTGTGTATTTTTGAAGCTGATATTGATTAGCTAATAATTTTCGTATGAAATATTCGACAGAGGGATGAATATTCGTTTTTTATATTGTGTCACTAAATTTACAATTATAACCATACGTATGAATGTATCTTTTCTCATAATGTGTTATTGTCAGCCCTTAACTCAGAAGAATAAGCATATAAAAGTTTCTTCGTTAATTTATCATATTACAGACGACATAATTTCGGAAGTGTCAACAGCGTACAAATAAAATTTTCGTCAGCATTTTTACGGAAGCATCAGATCGGCGCCGGGGGACGTTGGTATTGACAGTTATTTTCTTCAGTTCAAAATGCATTTTATGAAATACAAGGGGAAAAAATATAATATATCATTGTTGATTGAGGTTTCTTGGGTTTTTTTAGCACTCAGTTTTACCAGTAAAAACCCAAGAAACCTCAATCAACAAATTATAGATTAAAGAGCACAAGAAAACCAAACACGAAAAATATAGTATATTATATGCAACGATCGTTAAATGATTGCTAGACACAACTAAAAGGCTACGAGCTGCAGGCGAGTGGCTAAATCATCGAGTGAATAAAAGCCCTTATAAAGGGGGTAGAATACAAGTACATACGACATCCCGACTACTGAATAAATTTTCTTGCAGTTTTCAACAGTCGCCCCTAATATGTCCCTTCCATTACTAGTGAAAAAAGTCAAGTTGACATATGACTAATTTTTTTAAGAACTTGTCATTGTATACTTCATTATAATCGTTGATTATATTCAAAGTAGATTTGTCACTCCATTGAAAAAGCATTTCCACCCATATAAGTCAGTTAGATTAGATAGATTAGAGGAGGGGCGACAGATCAAAACCGACCTTGCGAGCACCTTAACTTAAGATCTATTTGTGCATCCCCGCGCTGTTTACCAGTCAGGCAGCAAAGTCTCAATGAACTTCACCCAACTTTCTGGGGGCCACATCCATACTTGTTCAGGCTTTAGGAACCAGGAACCAAGATGCCGTAGCCGTTACTGGTGAACAGCTTCACACTCGCATAGCAGGTGTCTGGCTGTCTCGGTGGCTTCCTGACAGAAGCGACATGTATTATCGGCGCTTTTCCCATGTTTTTTAAGTGATACCTCACGGGACAGTGCCCAGTGAGAGCGCCCGTCAGTTTCCTCAGTTCCAATTTGCTGAGTTAGAGAACTTTCTTGGTGCAGCTCGTCGAGTAAAGGTAAGCGTCCACCTATAAGGAGTCCACCTATCGGCAGCGGACGGAGAGGACGCAGCGGATTTTAGAATCCTTTGTATAGAAACTAACTAGCTTTTACCCGCGACTTCGTCCGCCTACCGACCCTCTAAGTTAGAAAAGTGATCAAATACTAACTTGAAGTCTTAGTAACACTCAGTTAAAAAAAAAACATCGAAATCATTTCAGTAGCTATGGCGTCATGCGCTTCTTGACACGATCACGCTAGATTTCCGCGGGCATGAGGTATTCTCCCGCCGTAAAAAGTAGCCTGTGTTCGTGCCTAGGATCCTATCATTATAATAACCGAGTCTTATAAAAATCCGTCCAGACGTTAAGGCGTGAATGAGGTAAACTTTTAAAACAAACGATTAAAAATCACTAACTTGATCAATTTTCTGCCTACTGCCTACGCCTTAAGTACGATAGCATGAATATTAATAGCCCATATTGTTTTTCTAGGCAACTATCTATCACCTAATCAAATTTCATCAAAATCCGTTCAGCCGTTTAGGCATGATAGAGCAAAACTCCCAGCAAAAACCATAAAAAAATCACTAACTCAATTCAGTTTTCTGCCTACTTCATACCCCCTAAGTACGATGACGCGATCATTTGGATCTTATATCCGTTTTTAGGTAACCATCTATTACCTCACTAAATTTCATCAAAATCTCTTCAGCCGTTTAGACGTGAAAGAGCAAAAGTCCCAACAAAATGACTAAAAATCACCAACTCAATTTAGTTATCTGGCTACTGCTTACCCCCTAAAAACGATGGCGTGATTATTTATAGCCTATGACCATTTCTAGGTTATCATTTATGACCATACCAAATTTCATCAAAATCTGTTCAGCCGTTTAGACGTGAAAGAGCAAAAGTCCCAACAAAAACGACAAAAAAATCAGTAACTCAATTTAGTTATCTGCCTACTGCCTACCCCCTAAGAACGATGGCGTGATTATTCATAGCCTATGACCATTTCTAGGTTATCATCTATCACCATACCAAATTTCATCAAAATCTGTTCAGCCGTTTAGACGTGAAAGAGCAAAAGTCCAAAAAACGACTAAATGTCACTAACTCAATTTAGTTATCTGCCTACTGCCTACCCCCTAAGAACGATGGCGTGATTATTTATAGCCTATGACCATTTCTAGGTTATCATCTATCACCATACCAAATTTCATCAAAATCCGTTCAGCCGTTTAAGCGTGAAAAAGTAACAGACAGACAGATAGACAGAGTTACTTTCGCATTTATAATATTAGTATGGATGACCATTTCTAGGTTATCATCTATCACCATACCAAATTTCATCAAAATCTGTTCAGCCGTTTAGACGTGAAAGAGCAAAAGTCCCAACAAAAACGACTAAAAATCACTAACTCAATTCAGTTATCTGCCTACTGCCTACACCCTATGAACGATCGCGTGATTATTTATAGCCTATGACCATTTCTAGGTTATCATCTATCACCATACCAAATTTCATCAAAATCTGTTCAGCCGTTTAGACGTGAAAGAGCAAAAGTCCCAACAAAAACGACTAAAAATCAGTAAACTCAATTTAGTTATCTGCCTACTACCTACCCCCTAAGAACGATGGCGTGATTATTTATAGCCTATGACCATTTCTAGGTTATCATCTATCACCATACCAAATTTCATCAAAATCCGTTCAGCCGTTTAGGCGTGAAAAGAGTAACAGACAGACAGACAGATAGACAGACAGACAGACAGAGTTACTTTCGCATTTAATATTAGTATGGATGCAAGCGCGTCCACCTGCACGCGCCGAACGAATCGGATATTTTACAAAGAATTCTAAAATCCGCTGCGTTCGCTGCCGATAGGTGGACGCTCTCCTTAAGAGAGAAGTGACCTAGCTTGCCTTTGATCATCGGTCGTACGCCAGTACATAAGCTTTCTCTTCTGTTCCCAGTCCTTAATAGCCATTGCCTGATGGCTGGCTGGGAAGCCGCAAAAAGGTTCTGGTCCAGTGAAGGGGGTTGTCCCCCTTGTCAGTTAAGGAACTTCATAACACTGAAAAAATGTTTTGATAACATAATAATATAGCTAAATCCTTTCCATCAACATCTGACAGCAGTGAGTTAGCGTTTTACTGCCTCTATAAGCCACATCAGAGAATGTGAAGATTTTGAATGCAACTACAGAATACTTATACATACCAATTCGGCGTACGATGAAGCGTATTTTTCTGTCATCTTGAAAGTCTTTCATGAACATATTCTTCCAATGCCTTGATTGATACATATCTGTCCAAAATATATAATGGATTTTTCGACCCAGCTGCATGGGCAACATCAGAACAAAACAACTAAAACGTACATTGAAGTGTCAATTTATGATAAATTAATCTATGAACCATAAAAATGACCAATCAACTATTTGCTCGTAGGGTGTTCCATAGGAGACAGACTGACAAGATATCCCTGATGTTTGTTACATTCAGACTATAACAATGAAATGATTCATCATACGCTCAGTAGTTTTGACGGGCGAGTATACTCCGTTCACGAAAGGTTGAGCACATAGTAGGCGTTTCTTTATTTATTTGAAGTTTGCAGTATTTACTGTCATAGAGTAAATAAAGTCAACGTTGCCGAATGTACTCGGCCTCGTCCGACGAGCTTGCGAGTTGTTATCAGAGAACTCTATGCAAGATTGACAACATTGCGTATCAATCTGACAAGAAAATAAGAAACATAATAAAATTTCAATATACACAGTGGAATATGTCAATTTGTCATGGCCAACCGACGGCTCAACCTTTCGTGAACGGACTATATTTGTGGTAACGTGGATTTGATGTACATGTTCAGAAACTTTTTTTTTACAGAGAGCTATTTGTACTCCGATGAAATCAAACTATTAGATCAGAGTACACAAGAATTTGAAATACTAATATACAATCCACAAGACAATGAACGTAGAAAACGCCTAGTTAACATGGTTGATGATTCTGCACAATAGCTTTGTGCTGTCAGTGGCTTAACCTTGTCAAAAAAAAATTTTTACTTTGCTGGCCGATGCTTCTGAAAAAATATATATTCTCTAGTTCGTTGTATGATTTAGATTTTTCTCATATTTCAATTCTCAATTTGGAAATGTGATTCTGATTTATCTGTAAGGAGAGTGAATAGTTTAAAACAGAAAAGGAAGCTTCTAGTTTTGGAATCTTAGATATTATATCAAGAAAATCTTCATAGGCAAAAAACTTCAGCAATGAATAGAAACAAATGAAACTAAAATTTCAAAGCCGAAAAACTCTGGAAGTAAGTAAGTTAGAATAAATAATGAGAATGCTGCCCGTGAATGATCAAACAATGTCTTACGTAGAGACAAACGCTTGTTGAACTTTTTTCAGAATTTCAGGAATAATTGATCGAGTTAACTCACTCCTCCAACTCCTCGTTGTTTCGAGGAAACGTCAAAAAGCCATACCAATCGGCCAATCAGAAATAAGTGATTTCTCACCGTTGTAAATATACCGACTCTGATTGAGCGAGAGGCCACAATCGTGAAATTCAAATCCGGTGTTGAGTTCACGCGCTGGGGAAATTGAGAATTGAATAAGTTGCATACTCTCTTAATTTGAGCTCAGTTATAACCAATGGCGATAATAGAATTCTGAGAACTACCGAATGAGGTTGAATTTTTGGATCAACCTGAATACAATAAAAAAATCTTTACTCTGATGAATTAAATATTTTTCTTAATTGTCGATTTTCGTTTCATTATGAATACCTCACTTGAAAAATTTCATTCGTTCTTTATATATCCCAATCGACAAACATGTTCATGTATTCCAAACATAGGTTGTCATGTAGGTACGAAAAGAGGAAGTATGTTTATGTATATGCCCGTTAAAAGATACAAAAGACCTTATACTCTTAGTAAAAAGAGATACGGAACCAAAGTACTCTTCTTCTGAGTTTTCACCGATCAGGGGCACTTTGTAAATTAGGATCATCCATTTGTGTATTTTTTCTGTTATTGTGTGTTGACATGTGTAAGTGTTATTCATCATCATTATTTTCTTTGAAGATACCAAACTAGGAATTTGCATTTATATGTTGGAATATAAAACATCCTTGCCTCCAAAATCGATGGCAAAGAAGGATTCGGTATTATTATGATTTCTATTTCTGAAGGATTGATACATGGTCATGGACCTTGGGGCAGACCCGATGTTAGGATTAATTAATTAGAAGGCATATACAGAACAGAGGTTCCTTCTGTTTCCGGAATATGAATAAATGAAATCCTCCTGCGTAGGAACAAAGAGATTAACAGACTCAACGCTGATTATTAAAATATCCTAGGAGTATAGCTTCAATTTTAATGCATTTAATTTCTACAGTACCTACCTACTGCTTGGAACTTTCATGATAATAAACCGCATTGTTACAACTGATTCCATATATAATTTATTCATTGAAAAAAACCATAAATGTAATGTCTGAACGCACATATTTTCTAGTAGGCATGATATTCTAAATTACCAGGGATTTGACTTAAAACTTTTGGGACGATCTTTTTTTTATTGACATTTTGGTATGGCTTCTTAATGTATTGTGATTTGGAATCCTATTTTAGATTCGACATTACAGTTCAATTTTGGTATTTATTTGAAATGAGATCTCACAAGCTGTACACTATTTTAAAATGAAGGTTTTCAGTGAGCTGAAGGATGAGGGGTTAAAAATGACATATTTAAATGATAATTTAAACATGAGTATCGGCGATGCGGGATGTTTCTTCCTGGAACAGTCTGTAGATTCATTATATCGATGTTGTTTTCGATGTTCAGAATAAAGACAATTGTTGAGATTGTTTTCATATGTAGGAATTATGAGCTCGACAATGCTTCGTACGGGGTCTTCATAAATGATTGTAACATCGTAGGTTGTTTTGGAAATATTTTTTATTATGATTTTTATGCGAAGTTCACAAATTTATAATTCCAATCACATTATTCTATTTCTTTCGGCAAGACAAGCCTAAACTTGCAGTATCAGTTGTTTCAAATCATGTTTTACATCAGAATATGGATATTCAAAATATTCCAACTTCAACTGCTCTGTTATAATCATTTATAGAGACCCTGTATATTCACAAACTGTATTATCATATCAGTACTTTCCTTGTTTTTAATCAGTTTGTATAATATAATCGGTTGAATGCAGAATAAATACTAAATGTATTTCTTCTCGGAGAAGAAAGACCAACGAAATAGATGTCTGATAATAATACTGTTAAAACTTTTCTATTTGACGCGTAATCGTTATCACTTCCAAACTGATGCATAATCAGTTGATGAGCGTTGTATTTGACAATGTTGTACTTTTGAACTAATACGCAAACCTTTCAACTGATTGAATTTAATTTTGAACATATGCAAGGAAGTCTATAATTGACCGCGGTATTTATTGGTAGCAATCAAAGAACATGAATGATTTCTCGAATTTCATTCGAAATTGATTTGTGTATAATATAGAAATATAAATATAATAAATTGTATATAATATGCTAATTTTCTAATTGGTTACTCAATTCTCGTGGATGGTCAACTGCAAAGGTCATCTTATATATGCCAAACTCTTTTTACCGATTGAAGTGATTTAGGAAATTATCGGAGCAAATAGAAAGGTAAGATTGTGGAATGAAATGTCGTGAGACTGATATCGTGTAGTCCTACTCCGTACGGAACACCTCGTTTAGTTTGTTATATAATTACATAATACATTCTGTGTTTTTTGTAGTTTTCTCTCATCGCAATGATAATTTTTCGTATGATGTCAATATATTTCTTGAGTATGCTTATCTTCTTCAAGAGAGTTCTAGTTCTTGACTTGAAATAAACAAGTTTTCGATGTGATACCTCTCGTTTATTCTTATTGGAGGCAACAAACTGAAAAAAAATGGTGTTTATATATGAGGATTATTGAGTGCATATCGATGATGTCAAAAGGAAACCTTGTATAACAAAAACATTTTATACTCCATCCAAAAATGATACACATCCCAAGCGGCTGAAAAAAATCGAAATCAAGTAGATAATACTCTCGAAATTTTTGATTTGAGGAATTAATGCGTTTGTTGTTAATAGTAATGACAGAAAAATGTACTTATACGAATTCTGACCATTATCTTCGTTTGTTCATTGTTCATAGTTCAATCACTTTTGAATACTAACCGATTGGTTATGAATATTTCTCAATGTCTATGGTATTGAAAATTATTAGAATTGATAAGAAATTTAACCAATGATCGTATTCACGAAATACCTATTGTAGCCGAATGACATCATTTTTTGATGCAAAATCTGCTATGCAAAGTTTCTAATTTCACAATCAGTCGAATAGATAATACCCAACCTTTTATCTTGAAAAAATATATGCACTGTCAGAGATTTGTGTCCATCAATATAATCACCAACGCAGTATATCTTTAGGTAAACATATATATTTTCATCCAAGATACAATCCACGAAAAATTATAGTCACTTTTTTTGGATCAAAAATGAAGCTGCGCCTCAAAATTCAAGGCCTACTTAAATGTCCAATGTCCATCATTCTAGGATGGAATATACACATTGCCATGACGTCATATCTAATACAGAAAATTCGGTACCAACTAAGAATCCGGTGCTGTTTCATGCACCTTGCCACTTATTGACGGTGTTAGGTACATTATATAATTTTTTTATTTATTTCTCATTCTATTTCGTTTTTCATTTGGAAAAGTTTTCGTTTTGTTTGCTCAGTTGATTTGTAAAAAACAGTAGTTCGTTTACGAACTACCATATTTTCATATTAAAAATGATTATTTTCATTTAACGAAGGAAAATGTCCAAAAATTGTATGTAGTATGTATGAACATATCCGACTGTTTCTTTCTTGAAATATTTTTTAGGTCCATGTAACAAAAGATATAAGTAGAATTATTTGCGTACATGACGAAAAGCTAAACTGTTGTAATAATTGAAATGAACTTATGTAAGTGGACAGAAACATAAAAATTGGATGGAATTATTTAATCGAAGTTATTGAATATAACCATGTTTTCTGGAATCCTAATAAAATATTTGAAGCGTTATTGATCAGGAAAATGAGACACACTTATTGCAATAATGACTTACTAAGACAATCGATTTCGGCTCTAGGCCATCATCAGGTCAGCTGAAATAAGACATAGATGACAAAAAATAATATAAACGATGATACAGTATGTACAATTCACAAACTTTTTCAACAATAATTATGTTTGATATAAATAAAAATTAAATAAAATAAATAAGGTTTGGACAGGTGTATCATAAACTCACCGTCAATGAAATGTGTACTTTCTAGAAACATTTTTACGATTTATTATAATATTTTTCTTCTGAGATGTATTTACAAGATGTTATAGTTATTCAAGTAAATATGGTTATATTCTATGGAAATATCATCGATTATTATCATCGATTATTATCATCGATTAAAATGTTTCTAGAAAGTACACATTTCATTGACGGTGAGTTTATGATACACCTGTCCAAACCTTATTTATTTTATTTAATGTTTATTTATATCAAACATAATTATTGTTGAAAAAGTTTGTGAATTGTACATAATGTATCATCGTTTATATTTATTTTTTCTCATCTATGTCTTATTTCAGCTGACCTGATGATGGCCTAGAGCCGAAATCGATTTTCCTTAGTATATCATTATTGCAATAAGTTTGTCTCATTTTCCTGATCAATTATACCAAACACACTCATGGAGTTTTTCGTTAAGGAAATTGAAGCGTTATGTCGAGATAATGGTTCGAAAACAAATTACATGAAAATTCTTTTCAAGGTGGTGAAAAAAAGTGGCCGACGCCATGGCTAATATTGAGTATCTAGATTTTTCATCTGCTCAATTCAAACCAATTAACAAATACATCTTTCTTATTAAACAAAACTAACCTTATCATACGATGCTACTGACGCTTTGAATTCTAATTCATTACGCTCCAGTACTTCCCATTGTTTTTTCAATGATTTTTCATGAATTCCTATTTCGAATAATCTACCAGCAATATTTTTCTTAATTTGAAAAGCTGACTCTTCATAATATCCAACCATATTAGCCTCATCGAACTCATTTTTACTGGAAGGAAAATTCTACAAACCAAATGAATTCCATGATTAAAGTGATAGAGCTCTGATCTGAGATTGAAAAATGAACCTAGAGATGCCTTTACGCATTTGTTGACGCAGCCAGGTAGAATCTGGTGATGCACGTGAACAACATTCCGGCGTTGCGAAGTTGTACCGTATTCTTATTCCGTATTGGGATAATTGGTCTACAGTTCCCCTACTCTGTTACAGATAACCGGCAGTTTAGTAACATCGTCTGTTAGTGTTTAGTTTCTCTATGCGTCGTATTCACATTTTCATTCTGATTTGATGTTCATAAACTGAATTCATGGTATTTATGGCAGTTAATTGTTGCTTAAGGGTATTCCGGTAATTATAGCTATGGCAAAACTACGAAAATATTGTATTACATTTAGGAACTGTAGAAATCAAAATGTAACTTATTGCTTACTTCACTCCAGTGCGGCAGTGAAATGCTTTCCATCTCACTCTAGAGTCTAGAGCTTGGTTGATTACAATGCAGTACTATTCACGAGTAGGGGCAGCTCTATGTTTACATCTTACCTTGAGGTTGTAGTTCATACCTTACCTTCTATCAGCAAGTTCTTTTCTTGAATATGTATAATCTTCAACTTGCTGGTACAGCGGTATACATTTATGCAATGCATTAAAGGGGTCTATTACTGAGTCCAAATCGAACCAGGTCAAACCATTTTTGAAAATGGAGCTTCGAATAAAAGGTATTGGACGCTTTATATGTCTGAAAAAAAATGAGGTAAATAATACATGTATATTTGAAATAAATTTATATCGGTTCACACCTCCGAATTCTTGTTGCTTTTATAGGTGGTAATTGAATCATTGAGATAAGACTTTGAATTTGAACTGGATAAGAATACAATAACTCCTATTAAACCCTGAAAATTGTAATACCGACAATGTATATCTCTTTTTTGTAAACAACAAATAGAGAATCAGGAACAAACTCCGAAATTATGACAGAAACTATGACTTCAAAACTGATTTTTCAGTTTGACAAATAGGTTCTCTAACCTGAAAGTTGAAAAGTCATAAAAATTATAAATAGCTACATGAAAATATGTCGATTATCTTCATTCACAATATGTGAAATAATTAATTCATCGCGTATATGACTATATACGAACCGTTAACGAAAATAATAATTTCAATTTGGCTCACTTGAATTCGGCAGAATCCATAATATTTTGCTTGCTCTTTACTATATAGAGATTCATCAAAGAAGAAATCCTCTATGATTCAAATAGTTTTCAAGTTTTATTTTTGCTTGCTCTTGATTTCGAAAGGATGTATACAGGATGTTTCAGAATATGATGCCCAAAATTCTGGATCTTTTTCCTTAGATGATTCTATGACATAAAGTTTTTATAAACTATGGGTCTACGACGCATTGTTTCTTGGTGTTGAAATAAAAAAAAATTTGGTTTTTCTGGAATATTTTCTATACCCTACAAGATATTTATTTCCCTTTCGGTAGGTTATCAGTACGCATCAGAACACTCTGTTTTTCAATCGAAAATATTTTTTTCTTCACCAGTAGTGTCTGTACACACTTCTGTCCGAATTAATTTGGTGAAAAGAATGATATCAAAGCTTATTTTCAATCACCATATAATTCAGAGTAGAATGGTTTCCTGAGTTTTTTCAGGGTAAAATATACACTCGTTCGAAAAACAGGTATCGAACATGCAATTTTTATTAACGTTTATCATTTCATTGATCAGTTCGCAGAACTGGAGTCGGCGATCGTGATCATCCTCATTCATTTTCAGAAAAAATCGTATTTTATATGGATTATTTCCTTCCTATTGATTTTGACCAATCGTTTCAAGAATTGGTGTGTCAAATATGAATTTTCAGTTAAAAATTTATTTTTAAATTGGCAACTCAGCTGCCAGTATTTTTTCTTGAAAAATTAACCGAAAAAATTTCATGCAAGTTCGACAAACTTGAAGGTTCCAATGCTGTATAATAAAATGTTTATTCATGTCCCGTACATTACACATCTGACTTACCAACACATCCTAACACCACGATAGCTACCTATGCAGATGACGTAGCAGTACTGTCATCTCACGAGAATGCTGAAATAGCTTCGGAATATCTTCAGCTACTTTTGATTGAACTAGAAGAAGAAGAATCAATGAAACTAAATCAGTACATGTCACATTTACTAACAAAACAAGCTCATGTCACCCGGTCGGAATAAACAACGAACAAATCCCAGTCAGCACTGAGGCGAAATATCTTGGCATACATCTTGACCAACGTCTGAACTGGAGGAAATATATTCAAGCGAAGAAACAATCTGGAAATCCGCAGCATGTACTGGCTTATAGGTAGGAAGTTAAAACTATCCCTTAAGAATAAAACACCCATAATATATAAGGCAATAATCAAACCAATTTGGAACTACGGCATCCAGTTTTGGGGATGCGTGAAACCATCCATGGAAAACATCATCCAAAGAACTCAATCAAAAATACTTCGCACCCTAACAGACGCACCTTGGTACATCTCCAATCTCACCATCCACAATGATCTGGGAATACCATTCATCGAAGAAGAGATAAGAAACCGGTTCAACAAATATCAGCAGAACCTACAGGGCCACGAAAACAGCCTCATAAATCAGCTAGCTGAAAGTCCATTCAACATCAGAATATTGAAAAGAACCAGGCCAGTCGACTTGAATTGAAGAATAATGAAGGAGTATTGATAATTAATTTATATTTCTTACATGTCTATAACATTCATCATGTTTGCTTAATACTTCACAGAAGCAGATTGTGAACCTCAATAAAATGGAATCTAATCATCGTACGATTTTTTTCTGTGGAAAATTGGGACACTCGTTTCTGAGTAATCTGTTTCAGCAAATAACATTCGCGAAAGGGGAAAAATCCTCATCTTCGACTTGGATTTTCAGAACCACTCTCGCTCATGCTATTTGTTAAAACAAATTACTAAGAAACTCGTTTTTTCGAGTTTTCCGGAAGAATTGAATGCACTTGGGATAAAACCCCCCCATTAAATAATGTTTTTCTAGGGTTCTCATGATTGTTGGACGAAAAAAAACACTAGTTACAACGCACCTACAATTCATGTCGGAAGTTATTGTGTATTGTAGGAGTAAAAAAAAACTATAATTTAAAGAAGAACCATTTGATGAGAAAGTGATATGTATTTATTTGGGAAATACACCACAGCAAATTTCAAGCTGTGAATGTTTTAGAGGTTATAAGTAATTCTGTACTGATATGGTAAGAACACACTGAGTGATGCTGCTGATACTTGAGCCCACAAAAATCTTTAAGATTCCTTTGATAATTGTAATGCTCTTATACGTTCAAAAATGAAAACAAATCCACTGACTATCAGTCCAATGAATAAAATGATAATTGAAGCAATTATATGTTCCATGCTCAAACTTCTTGTGGGTTCCATATCCGATTGAACATAATCTTGTTTTTTGTAACTATTTATTATTTTATTGGTGATTCCAAATTGGATCATGCGGTGCAAATTATTGTTGAGAATAGAATAAAAAACATTTCCTTTCCGCAGATATCCAACGAAATTAACTGTATAAAATCCTTGTTCTACTACCCTGAATTTTTTCATATCACCATGAACAGATACTAGGTAGCGCATTTCTGAGGATGATACCATAAATGCTTCATTTTTGCATTCGAGAATATGATCCACAAAATTGTCATACTCTTTTCCAACCTCATTGATGAGTTCCCTAGGATAATTCCTCAGCTTATCGGAATCACTCAAAAGTTTCTTCAACCCTTTAGTTGAAACTGAGATAGGTATTTTGTTCTCAATAATTTCCTGTAAGGATTCAATACCTCTCTCATAGTTGACTCCACTAATTAAGTACATAAGACGGGTATTGAAAAAGGCTGTCGTGAAAAAAGACAAGAATATGAGGAAAATCTCAAGTACCTCTCTGGAAAGTCCAATTCTATTGAACCTAGATATACGCCCCGTAAAGAAAATTGAAAAAAATTTAAAGATGTATTTCTTTCTGCCAACGACTGAAACAGATATACACATCCATATCACAGACATCGCTGTAAAAACCAAAATAAAAGAAAAACATATATCTGGGCTGAAAATATTAAAATAGAAACGCCATTTTGGTATCTTCGCTGGACGTGCATAATAGATGTTATACTTATCGTTAACATAGGACACCGTAAGCGCGTAAAGTTTGTAGGAACTTATCCCTGAGAAAAAAGAACCAATCATGATGTCATAAGTGTTGAACCAAAAAGAATCCAAATCTTTGATGGTTTTCCCCTCTACGTATTTCGGTTTTATCTTCAAATGATTGAAAAGTTCTCTATATATCTCCATTTCCATTCCTGGTCTTTCACAATCGTGACAGACAGTATATAATCTAGTTCTAGCGAACAGAACATCAATGTATGACGGTTTCGACAAGACAGGAATCTTAGGTGGAAACAATTCACCCAAACTTGAGACATTTATTGGGCAGCTACCAATTTTCACAGGGTGCATATCTTGTTTATGAAGTATTCCGTTTCTAAATGGGAAATAGGTATAAATATTGTTGGTCCATCTTGATATGAATATAACATTGAATATGTTATAATAGGACACTTTATCCACATATTGTTCTGTGAAGTTGTCTCCAATCAGTATAAAATTCGCTTGTGCTACAAAAGAATGACCATAAGTAATTTTTCTCAAAAACATATGCATTTGCTCCTCAGACTCATATTCAATAATATAAAAATCCGGAAAAACATTTTCCATTTGAATCATATTTAAAACGAACGGGTCACGAAAGATCTTAATTTTTGGGAAGTCGACAATTCTGGAACTTATCAGCCAAGTCGTGTGAGGTTGCTGAAAATTTTCGGCTATCAAGTTCAGACATTGGGTAATAAATGTGGTATTGATAAGGCTCAGCGAAGGTGACATACTTCTTGATTATGATCAAATTATGGGTATAAGACTTCTGAGCCCAACATTTCATCATAAATGTTCAATGGTTGCTCCTATAAATCGACACCTTAGTTCTAGTTAGTGCAATCTACTGAAAGCAGTCATTATTATTGAAGGTATCCGCTATCGTTCAGGCATAATTTATTTTGAAGACTTTATAATCGTCATATACTTACATATATTTCTGATACCAAAAAAAGAACTCTAAATGATTAGGAAAGAATAAAACATAGAGTTATGCGTTATAATAGCCGATAAAATGATTTAGGTTGAATTTATGCCATTGAAGCAAGAAATTGTACCTTCACTCAAATAGAAAACCTTTATTGGCCCCACATTCAGATAACATCGGCTCTATGTTGCTGTACAATATTGTGTAACACATAAGTGTTATACGAAGTGTGTTTCAAGTGCCTTTTTTCAAGAATAAACGAAATATAGATGGCACAATAAATCCGACAGGGTGTTTTGCTCGGTGTTTTGACATTTAATGAATATGATATATGACATTTACAAAATAAACACACTACCTTACTAGAACACAAGGCCATGAAACAGAATGACAGCGGCAGGGGGGTGAAGTCGAAGTGTTTGAGTAGTAAATCATTTGTAGGTGACAGTTGATATTTGTTCACGTTTTTGCCAGTATTGTGGGTGTTTTTCGGAATTTAATGCTTAAAATTCTATTTGTTTTGGTGTTAAATCAGTTCTTTACAGGTAAGGAAAAGGCCTTTTTATATTTTTTCACTAGTTTAGTTTAGTTCATAAAAGTTTTGCTTTTCATGTTCGAGGTTATTTTGGTTTTGGTTCGTTTTATGCTAATCTCGCTATTTTTTCCAGCTGAAATGCATTTCATTGCTCTGTTCCCAAGTGCAGAGGCAGTTATACAGAAGGGCCAAAAGTAGCAGAGTTTGGGTTTCCCGAAGACGAGCAACTTGAAAGAACTTGGTTTAACGCAATTGAAAGGGAAGATTCCGTTCCCAGTAGTAAGGTGTTAATCATTGCAATTTGCAAATTCACCTAGAAATAAGAAACTCAGAGGTTACTTATTTCTAGGTTTGCGAACTACATTTCCAAACAGAATTTATAGAAAGATCTACAAGTTACACACATGAAGTCACAGGTCAAAAAGTCGAAACTCCATTGAAGTTTCCTAGGTTAAAAATAGGTTGAAAAAAGTTATAAATCAGCTGGCCTTCTATTCATCTTTTACCATTCGTTTTAGGAGCGATACCAACGAAATTGCCAGGTTGTCCGTCCTACCTAAGCAGATCAGATGTTCATACCAGTGTATCTCCTCAATCCAAGCGATCTGAAGTGGAATGTCGAGATCTTGAGAAAGCCATTGTATCAAATCCTGTTCAGAATATGGCTTTTACAAAAGTGTGTGCTCCAAAAGGTTGTATAAAGGCCAGAGGAGAAAAAAACCTGTGTTTTTTTTGGACGAGTCATCAGAAGTTCCAGTTGTTAAAATAAAAGTGTATGTGTCTGAAGATTTAGCGTTAATGTACTTTTCAATGATATAAGGGTAAAAAACTGAAATGTGATGATGGGGACTTAATATCGCCAGTTGTACTGAGAAAATAGTTATTTTTGTATCTAGTGCGCGAAATGCTACTTTGGTGATCTCGACACCAAAGTATTTCGCGCATGAGATGCAAACAAAATTTTTTCTACATACGCTTAGCTAAATATGAAAAAAGTATTGAACTGGTTTGAACTGTTTTTCCAAATCAAGTAATTAGGTACTATAACTATAGAAATAAAATGGCATTTGTTGACAATTATTTCAAAGTGATAGTTCTTGATAATTATTCTCATTATTTTGGAGGTTAAAATATAAAAATCCCATATAGTTTACATGCAGTGTGCGAAGTAAGTATTTCGCACACTACTTCGCGCACGGTGTCATAGTAACAAAGAAAAATGAAAAAAAGGGTCACTTCGCATATTCTTGCCAATGCGCGAACCTTGTCATTTGTTGACGTTTGTAGAAAAACACTAATTTCACTATCAATCATATTACTTTTTCCTCAATAAATATGGAAAATAACCACGAATTTGGTACTTGTGTTAACAACGATCCTACCTACTCAGAAAAACATAATTTTTCTTTTCTGTTGAAAAAATAAATCTAAATTGATCAATAATTTTGTGGAAATGACATTGCGTCAATAAATACGGAATGGACTACCTATGGTGACGTCACTCATTCTGTTTCATAGCCTTAATTGTGTTCTAGTAAGGTAGTGTACAACAACGCATTCAAATGTTTCATGGAGAACAACGTTCTGTGTAAAATGTTGAAAATTTCAGAAAATAAATTTTTTTTACCCGAATCAACAAACTGGCGCTACACGTCATACTGCAAATGACACAATTGGAATTGATTTATTCAGATCAAAATTTACTGGATGAATCATCTCCAGAAACGGTGACTTCTATTGGCAACTAAAATCATGAAAAGCCCGATCTATAAGAATAATCTGAAATCGATTCCTTAACTAAAGGACGAAATTATTCATGTCATTAGTGAGATAGAACCTCAATTATATCAAAATATCATTTTAAATTTCAACAAGAAAGTGGACATCTGTAGAGCTGAAAGAGGAGGCCATTTGACAGATATTTTTTTCGTACATAAATGTCGGAATTAATACTTCCATTACCAATTGAAAATTTTTAAGATAAATGCAAATTATGAGTTTTATTTAAAGGAGAATACCCACGCCCTGATCCAAATATTAGAATAAATAGACATTTCAAAAAATACACTAAACAGCAAAATAATCGATTCTCCCAAAAAATCGATGAAGTTTTTTAATTCACTTCACGGGCGATTCGATTGAATTTGTTTTTCAACTGTAGGCAGGTTTATGCGAAATCAATAACCAGTTTTGTTGTTCAAGAAAACTCAGCGTACGTCTTTTTATACAGGGTTTTCAGACCAACATTAAATTCCACAGTTACACTATGGCTATAAAAGTACCTCAAATCAGAACGTAATGAAAATAAACTGAAAACTAAGTGAAAACATAAAACAAGAGAAGTTTTAACGCCACATGTTGTTCCTTATGCGCCATTTATTGGACATGATAATGCCCGACTGCATGTGGCTAGAATTGCCAGGGAGTATTAAGCAGAGAATTCTATAGCCTACTCTAAGCCCATATTTGAACCTATTTGAGAATTTTTGGATGATCTTATTTATTATCGTTGACATAGCTATAAGAAAACATATCTAATCAGATCAGGTTAGAAATGTAAAAAGTAAAGAGTAAAATTGCCAATTTTCTCACAGCTCGGTTTGGTATACTTTTAATAACGTTTGTACTAACACCCAGTAGGAACTGAGGTTTCAAAATAAAATAAAATTGAACAGAATTGAGTAAATATTCCAAATCTTGTAGAAAGACAATAAATATCATCACCAAAGGAATCAAACAGGACCGTATTTCGAGAAAATTACGTAATGTATGAATTCGTCCGGTTCCTACATACTCTTGCGACAAGTCGGCCAGGCGAAGTAAAAATTGAATTCCTTAGAATGAATTATGCAGTTTTTCTTGGCAATAACGAAATTTCTGTGGGGAATTTGAAAATTATAGTTTTTGGGGCTTGAAAGAGAAATAGTGATATTTTGAGTACTACCCTGAAAATATCCTTATTTCATGTCTGAAAGAGCTTCTTGAAATAAACAAACTCGTAAAATTTGATAGAAATTGGACCAAGCATTTTAGAGTTATGGCTATCGCGAATTCAGGCTAATGTTAGTAAATCACCCGGATCTCCGAAATCAATGATCTAAGGATACTACGACACATGGAACACTCTGTATAGGTTCGAACTTCCACGTCGGAAACATATAATATACAATGCAACAGACAAAGAATTTTTCTATTCAGTTGAACAGTTGTATCTTCGAGAAACCTACGTGCTACGAAATTCCTTTTTTTATACGCATCTCTCGGGAAGAGACTGTGCTTATAGCGCCCTTTCAAGCGCCCCGAGATGAATTAAGAAGAAATCGGTTTTTGCATGTCTTAAACTGCTGTGAGTTGTAACCAAAGTGGAATACATCTTGAGGTAGGCTGTTCGAAAGCCTTGCAGATCGGTAAAAAAGCCTTCTGATACACCGATGTCCTAGCTGTACAAAGATTCACGGCAAACTGGTGACTATTATCGGCTAGCCTTGTACCTCCATCAAATTGAACCCCTGATGGAATCATGGAGGCAATGGCATCAGAACACCTTCTGTGATAGTATCCGTAAAATAGGCCTGAATCCAGTTGTCCGATTGCAAGTACACCGATTTCAAAATAAATGTTAGGGTGGCATATTATAGCATCAGAATCCTAGAATCCACGTGGAGTTAAGTAATCATTTCGGAAGCTTTGAAGCGTTTGATGTGAAGCAAAATAGTCGACGGAGTCTGTTTGGGCATATCTGCGCTTTATTTTTGAGGATATTTTCTAGAATATACGTGAGAACTAGAGCTGAGAATTTACCTGCGAGTAATGGTTCAATTATTGATATAATTAGGTATTGGAAAAAAAGTGAAAGGAATGCTTGATGCATCATTTAAGTGCAAAACCTCGAGTACTGCAGAATCTCGCACGTGCTCAAGCTGCAGAATCACCGTTTGTGTTAAATTATCGGAGATACAAAGCGCAGTTGGCTTCTGAGAAGTGCTTCAAAAAGACTGAATTTCCAAGAGCCAGGCTCTTGAACCTTTTCAAAACACCTCGTATTTAGTGCTTGGACTATTTGTTGTGCCACAGCCCGCCACATTCAGGACATCATATCACAATTTCATAATGCACATACTCCGTTCACGAAAGGTTGAACACATAGTAGGCGTTTCTTATTTGTCTGAAGTTGTCAGTATTTGCTGTCATAACGTAAAATAAATTTAATGTTGCCGAATGTACCTGGCCTCGTCCGACGAACTTGCGAGTTATCAGACAACTCTATGCAATATTGACAACATTGCGTATCAATCTGACAAGAAAATAAACATCATAACCTAAAATTTTAATATACACAGTGGAATGTGTCAAATTATCATGACCAACCGACGGCTCAACCTTTCGTGAACGGACTATACTTGATACTTGAATTGTATGTTGATTCTAAAAATCCGAATGTCAGCTGTCATTTCTCGGGAGTCGGGGTGTCAATTCTCAAGATCACTCGTTCATGAACGTATAAGTTCGTGAGAGAGTAAAATCGAACGAATAGGTAGAAGTAAGTTAATTCTCGAGCATATCGTCAAATACTCGTTCCGACGAAAGTTTACATTCATTTCAAACGCATAAAATTATTTCAATTTCCAAAAATCAACGCTCAAAAAGTCACGAACGTATACGTTCGTCGAACGAGTGATCCCGAGAATTGACACCCCCGATCACTCGTTCGACAAAAACGTATATAAACGTATAAGCGTAGATTTTTGGAAATTGTAATAATTATATCCGATATTATCGAGCATATCGTCAACTACTTATTCCGACGAAAGTGTACGTTCATTTCAAACAGACATAATTATTTCAATTTCCAGAAATTTACGCTCAACGTATAGATACGTTGGTCGAACGAGTGATCCCGAGAATTGACACCCTAAAATGTCGAATAAATTTAACGAGGGCAAACTCAAGAAAAGCGATCTTAATAATGGTTTGCTTCATTCCTGAAACAACACATTATATTCACAATCCAGTTACCTTCCTAATCTCAGAACATTCCATATAATTACGTGTAATTCTTTTGTCAGCCAGTTTTCGACTTTATTAATCACCTATGCGATAACAACCCTTAAATGTTGTGATACCTCTTCAGCTCATGATCTGACACGCCAGCAATTAACATTCTATGAATAAATAACCCGTTAATTTTGCATGAAAAGCACTACTTAGTTCATCATCCCCTTCTTGTTAATAAGAAATAAAATTGGTCCCTTTGTCGCCATGATACTACACACTTAGATCATTAACTATTTTCTCTGGCATCCCACTAGAAATATCTTTTTGAGAATATTGTGTGTAGGGCGATATGAACCGACAAATTTCTTAGTTGTAAAAACGGTGCATCGGTTTAGGAGTCACCATCATTAAAACTTCTCTCCATTAATTTTGCGATATTAGCAAATTTTCAGATCTGGGGCCTATTGCACCGAATACTTTGCGAGTTTTCACTTTGCACTTTTCACTTTCCAAATGAATTACGGTGCACGAAACTCTTTCATAATTGAGAAGTGCAATGTGAAAAGTCAAGTGCCATATGAAAAGAACTTCGCTGAAATTAAATGTTGGAAGGAATGTTCTGCAACATAATCAATTTTCACTTTCGAAATTTGTCAGAATGCAAAATGCAACGTGAAAAGTTACAAAGTATTTCGGTGCAATAGGTCACAGATCAATATCACAGTTGACAATTAGAACTAAGACATCAACGCGCACTTTTGTTCTAATTTTCGTGAGAATCGTATATTCGCAATCCACATACGAGTCCTTATCTCAGAACATTCAATATAATTACGTGTAATTCTTACCTCTTTAGCTCATGATCTGACACGCCAACAATTTACATTCTATGAATAAACAACCCGTTAATTTTGCATGAAAAGCACCACTTAGTTCATCAGCCCCCTCTTGTTAATAGAAAATAAAATTGATCCCTCCGTCGCCATGATAGTACACACTTAGATCATTAAATATGACGGTCTATTTTCTCTGGCATGCCACTAGAACGGATAACGATAACATCTTATGCAAACATCAGCTAAGTGAGAGCTGAAAATAACGGTGCTAAATTTTAAGCTAAACATAACTCATAGTTTATCAGATGAACCCCTGTAATTAAAATATTATCTTAGGAAACATCTACATAGTTTAATGTTTAATGTTTGTTGTATGTAGAGTGTACTTGTGAAGTAGCAAGAGAAAGTCCTACTTTATGAAATGGAGAGAAATTGGGTCGTTCCTTGTGACGCACTAAAGCTGCGCCTTAATTGAATTATGAACGAATATCATATTACAGCTTGACAAGAAGAAAGGAAAGGAGGTGCTTCTGAGAAGATGGATTACCTATGAAGTTAGTGAAGGGTCTTACTTTCTGGGTTATTTCTGTGCTCCACTATTCGAAATGTTTTCAAAGCTACGATATCTTGAAAGGAGGATTAACTCGATAAAATAAACATTTGTTTGAACATTCGCAATAAGATGCAGAGGATGCTTAAGTATCCCTTAAAAACTTGAAAAAATAATTTTTTTCTCCAACCATCAAAAAATGTTGACTTTTCTGTACTATTTTCAGGTGCAAAAGTCATAAATTCTCTTACCGTACACAAATTTGCTCGTTGCTTAGCAACACTTTTAATCCTAGGATTAAAAACGCTACTTTTAATCCTTGGATTAAAAGTAAATGCATTTGAAGTCTACTTGACAATCACTGTCATGATTCTGTGTTCAAATTCATAACCAAATTATGAACGATTTTTCACTAAAACCAATTTTATTGTAATTTTGACTTGGTTGGAGAAAAAATAGTATATATTATTCGGACTAAAAGTGCCTATTTTTACTCGCAATTTTGCATTCGCTCGGCTGCGCCTCGCAACTGCAAATATTGCTCGTAAAAAAAGATGCACTTTTAATCCTTATAATATAATATACTATTTTCTCCAACCATCAAAAAATGTTGACATTTTGTACTATTTTCAGGTGCAAAAGTCATAAATTCCCTTACCGTACAAAAATTCACTCGTTACTTAGCAACACTTTTTATCCTAGGATTAAAAACGCTACTTTTAATCCTTGGATTAAAAGTAATTGCATTTGAAGTCTAGTTGACAATCACTGTCATTAGTATGTGTTCAAATTTATAACCAAATTATTAAAGATTTATGACTAACACCAATTTTATTGTAATTTTGACTTGGTTGGAAAAAAAATAGTATATATTATTCGGACTAAAAGTGCCTATTTTAACTCGCAATTTTGCATTCACTCGGCTGCGCCTCGCAACTGCAAATATTGCTCGTAAAAAAAATATGCACTTTTAATCCTTATAATCCTTTTAATTTATAGTCCGCATAAGTCGTGTTCATCAATCGCTCCTATAATTCTTCGAATTTGAGTGATATTTTGTTGAATTTAATTCGGAAATTTCACACAAGTGTATCGGTATAGTTCCATTCTTGCATTTTGTAACTTCAGTTTCCAAACAACAACTTAAACAATGAACAAACAGTGCAAAATCTGCAATGAAATCGTCAACCGTAGGAACCCCGGTGTCCAGTGTGATTCGTCATGCGATCGTTTTTTCCACGGAAAATGTGTCGGTCTAAATAATAAACAATTAGATAGTCTCCGTATGGACGGAATTTCCTGGTGTTGCCCGGATTGTCGCGGTCCCGGAGCCGGCTCGAGACGTTCGCTTGCCCCGTCTACCGGTGTTCCATCGCCACCGACTACGCGATCTCTCTTAACTACGAGGGAAAGCGTAAGTAACAGTGACCTAATGGAGGCTATGAACGGAATATACTCGGAGCTGAGGGCAATTAAAGATCAACACATCAGTTTAACAACCTCTGTTACCTTTTGTTCCGACAAGGTCTCTGACTTTGAAGAAAAACTGAATAAAATCACCGAATGGATGCGTGCAACAGATAAGATTTTGAAGCAAAATGCTGTCCTTCAAGAGAATGTTACCTCGCTGGAGTCTAGGCTGAATCGGCTGGAGCAGGCGGCCCGTGTCAATAATGTCGAAATTCAGGGCATTGACGAGAAGCCCAGCGAGAACCTATTGGATGTGGTTCAGAAAATAGGAGACTACATAGATTTCAATGTGGTACCCGAAAAAGTGCAGCATATACACCGTGTTCAATCTAAAAACCCAAAAAATAAAACAAAGAGCATAATTTTGCAATTTTCAAATCGCAAAAGTAAAGAAGACTTTCTAGCGGCAGCCAAGAAAAAACGCATGAGGAGAGATAATGGTTCTCCGAAAATGCAGATAGCTGGTTTGTCTGAAGAATTTTACATCAATGAACATCTCACGCTGTCTAACAAGATTCTCTTCAAGGAAACTAGGACTGTCGCTAAAACCAAGCAATACAAGTACACCTGGGTTAAAGATGGAATGATTTTTGTGCGTAGGGATGATTCCACTCGCATAGTAGGTACATATAAATTCGATAGATGTTCTCAATAATTTGTAAGCAAAAAATGGCAGACGAAGCAAACCAATCACTATGCACATTTACTACCAGAATACACAAGGACTTCGAACGAAAACACATATTTTCTATGAAAATCTTTTGTCCAACAATTACGATGTAATATGTTTGAGTGAGACATGGCTTAACAACACTGTCTTCTCTGGCGAACTCTTCGACGATCGGTACACGGTTTATAGAAGAGATCGACAGTCTACTGCCTCAACCAAGATCGACGGGGGTGGTGTGCTGGTGGCGGTGAAGGCTTCCCTGCTATCAAGGCGCTGTCACGGGCTGGAATCCGATGCTGAAGATGTCTGGGTATCGATCAAGTCTAGTGAGGGTGTCAATATACTTGTATGTTGTGCTTACATTCCACCGGCTTCTGATCATGCAATGAATGTGTTTGTGAATAATTTGTACGCGAACGAGAGGGCTTTTCAGGAGAGTGCTGTTCTTATCGTTGGAGATTTCAACCTTAGCTCTGTGAGTTGGCTTCCAGTTCAGGGAGAATTATTTTTTGACCCAGTTTTGAGTGCAAATGGGTTCTCAGAAATTATCGATCTTTTTTCTTATTTGGGTTTACTTCAGTTCAACAATATTCGTAACAATAATAACAAGATTCTCGACTTGATACTTTGTAATAGAAATTATCATGTTGTGAACCTTGAGCAGTCAAGCGAATGTCTAGTGAGGGAAAATCACAATCATAAAGCCTTAGAATTTCATCTCAACCTTACATTTGGTAAGCATCTGAATCCAACCAACTCTACTTTTTTCAACTTCAAGAAAGCAGACTATAATGCTGTCAATGACTACTTGTCTCAAGTTGATTGGGGCGTGCTGCTCTCTGGGGGGGATGTAGACCTAGCGGTCGAACAGTTTTACTCGATCATTAACGATACCATACAGCGTTTCGTTCCTGTTCGCAGGGTCAGGGGTACCTTTCCTGTTTATTTCTCTTATAAACTTATTAAAATAATAAAAGAAAAAAATAAATTTCACAAAAAGTTCAAAAAATATAACGATTTAAATGCATATAATCGATTTTGCGAGCTTCGTTCTCTTTCCAAACGCTTAATGAAAAGCGATTTCAAATCTTATATAAAGAATATCGAGGAGGAAATACCATATAATTCAAAAAAATTCTGGAAGTTCATATCTAACAAGAAAAAAAGTGAGGTAACTATACCTCACTCAGTTGCTTATAACGGGGAGACTGCTCAGGGTCCTCGGGAAGTTCCTGAACTTTTCGCCAAATTTTTTCGTAGTATTTATGTCCAACCCGTTAATAATAAAACCGCAGATTTTACAGACTATACGCACAGGTTCGATCCCATTACAGGGAAAATATAGAGACAGTAATTAAAGAATTAAAATTAACAAGTGTCCTGGTCCTGATGGAATTCCGCCTTCTTTCATCAAAGGTGCTTGCCGAGTATGATTGAGCCACTCCAAATCATTTTTAATTTTTCACTCGAGACCGGAGTTTTTCCGAAAAATGGAAGATTTCAGAGATCTCTCCTATACATAAAAATGGGGTGAGGGGTGATGTTCAGAATTATAGGCCGATTAGCAAGCTGTGTATCTTCGGTAAAATATTTGAGAAGGTGATTTATAACCGTATTCTGCCGAGCATAAAAAATCTCATCATCGAGGAACAGCATGGCTTTTTCTGGGTCGTTCACTGGTTACCAACTTACTCTCATTTTCAGAATACATAGTTGAACATATTGACGCCGGAGGTCAGGTGGACGCGGTATATACTGACTTTAGCAAAGCCTTTGACAAAATAAATCACGAAAAACTCTTGGAGAGACTTGCTGAGGTCGGTGTGAGTGGTACACTTTTAAGGTGGTGTAAATCGTACCTTTCCGATAGGGTGGGATATGTCTCCGTTGCGGGCCACAGATCCGAATTTTTTGGCATAACTTCGGGTGTGCCCCAGGGAAGTCACCTGGGACCCCTGTTTTTCATTATTTATATTAATACAATAAAAACATGTTTTCACCATTGCTTGATACTTCTCTACGCAGACGATTTGAAAATTTATCGGTGTATTAAGACCGTAGAGGACTGTCACAGAATGCAGGAAGATTTGGAACGACTGTCTGAGTTTTGTCAGCGGAACTTTTTAATAGTGAATCCCTCGAAATGTTCGTCCATCTCATTTACGAAAAAAATCAATAAAATCACATACCCTTACCAAATTGACAAGAAAGCATTAAAATACTCGAATGAGGTGGTCGACTTGGGGGTTACACTTGACGAGAAGTGGTCTTTCAGAACACATATAGACAAGACCATTAATGCATCTAATAGGTTGGTTGGATTCATCAACAGAAACAGTAAGGATTTTAATAATCCTAAAGCGCTTATTTCGTTATACTATTCATTCATTCATAGCAGGCTCTCATTTGCATCTGTAGTCTGGTCCCCAAAATACGATATCCATATAAAAAGAATTCAGCGAGTACAGAATAAATTTTTGAAATTTTTGGCCTTCAAGACAGATAGTCAATTTGATGATAGAGACTACAACTCTTTACGATATAAATACAAAATATTGAAACTTGAGGATGACCGAACCATAATGGATCTCTGTACTCTGCAGAAAATAATCAATTGTACTATCAACACTCCCTTACTTACTCTCAAGAGTCAATTTCAGAGTACCTGCTCGCAACATCAGAGATAAAAGCCTATTTTACAACCCTTATCGTAGGACGAATACTGGACAGCACTCTCCTATGATACGTTTACAGGCCGTTTTTTGACTACCTGAACCTTAGCCAACGTATGGACATTTTTTCCGACGATTGCCGAACAGTTAAAATGCTCACCAAGAACTTATTCCTCTCCTCCTACTGTACGGTGAACCATTAATCTAATGTATAATTTGAATAACGACTTAATTATCTTGTAATTTGTAATTTGTGGTTGCTTTATTGGTACCTAGGTACTGTTTGCAACCTAAATCTCTAAATAAATAAATAAATAAATAAATATAATATAATATACTATTTTGTTCAACTTTACTTTTCTTCATCAATATTAATGCGTTTATGATTATTTTTTTTCACCTTTAGAAAAAGTATTTTTTTCAACTTCACAAAAGCAAATTATGTCAAAGATTCAAACACGAGGCGTGTCAGCAAACCCTTTCTATATCAACGACAGGGAAAGATCACCGAATGCATAAAAATATTGTCTCGGATTCATTATCTTATTAATAATGTTATTGCAGACGATGTAATTTCACATTCCCAGTTTTACAAAAAATGTTTTTGTATTTCGTGTGTATAAAATCCCTGTTTTCATGGCACATTCAAGTGAATTTTTGACACTCTCGTGTGTAACGAAAAAAAGTCATTTAACGCACCTAAAACGAAAATCACTATTTTTCTGTGACAAGAAAAATATTTGACAGTTTATCTCTGTTGACAGGTGACAAATATAAATAATTTCACTGTTAAATCGTCGTTTTTTTTTTGTCATAGAAATAAATACTGTATAATACACGGGAAAAATATTAGATTTTAGCTCTAGGTTATTGTTAATTTACTCGAATAGTTTATCAACTATTATTGAATGACTAACTGTATCAGAGTGTATATGGGTAATTATCTAGATAGTTAGTTACATTTTTTTATGTAGAGTGTACTTGTTAAGGGGAAAGTCCTACTTTATGAAATGGAGAGGAATTGGGTTTTACCTAGCGACGCACCAAAGCTGCGTATATGAACGAATATCATATTACGGCTCAACAATAAGAAAGGAAGTGAGGTGCTTCTGAGAAGATGGATTACCTAGTATGAATTGAGTAGTGAAGTATCTTACTTGGGTTATGTCTATGCTTAACTATTCAGTGCTTTTAGAGGTGGATTATTCCATAGGTGAATTATCTCAATGAAAATAAAAATTCAATTTGAATATCCGAAGTCTGTGAAGTGTGTAGTCACTTGATAAAATGGAAAATATATAAATGTAATTTGTACAGGGTGTGTTCAAAATCCAAGAAGTATATTAGTGAAATTTTTCTTTTGCAAAATGTATCCGTCCATAATTTTGACGCGCACTGTATGTATAAACTATAAAAAATTGTCATTGGATCATTTATCAGGAATCAGAATTGTCGATGAATCAACTTTTATTGAATGAATTAAATGTTTCAGAGTGTCTCTGAATATACAGGGTGACGAGATTTTGATGCTTCAATAGCACATCACGAATTTTTAGTTGTCCCGTTTTGCCAGATATCTGTAATTATTAAATATTCTAAAATTAAAATTCGGGCCAGTACCTACCTTTCGACCCTCTGACAGTAAAGAGTTGAATAAGTACTTCAAATTATCTGCATTGGGTTGTGGTGAATATTTCATTTGAGGCCGTAAGCGGGCCGAATTTGAGGATAATTTTCGAAGTACTCTAATTATGTTTCTCAATTTTCCGCACAACTGCTCAAGCTCAACTGGTCGTTTTAAACTTCGTTGTTCTGATGTGAATTAGAAATGCGCCGATGTCTGCAAAATTTTATGAAAAACGTACAATTGCACATTATTTAATGAGCTGAATTATGAGCAATACACTACAATATGTATTTTCATATTTTCAAAAATAATAGTTTTGAATTCTTTGTGCCAATGTTCTATGATGTTAATATGTGGTTGACATAGTCTGAATAGATTTATTAGATTTTCACGTTATTATTCATTTCGAAACACCAGCAATTCATAATTGAATATACTGATAATTCCAGCTTTCATTTTATTGATTCATAAAGTTGACTTAACATTTTGAATCAACGCGAATTATTAAGAGAATTCGCGTTCCGTGATCAAGGTGTCTCGAGGTACAAATCTCGATATGGTGAGGAATTATTTGATTTTCTTCATGAATTTTCGATTTTGACTTTCTGCGAGTTTGTTTTGTCTTATTTTAAGTCAAGAGCTTCTGTATTATTGTTCATACTGAACAACGATTCATAAAATTCAAATATTCTGAGAACTATTTCATTTTTCTTCAACTCCTGAACCTATCTTGAAACTAGTAGTTCCATCCGAAAATTATAGTGTACACGGCCTTTTCTCTTGTTCCTTCCTTTCGAAAATGGAAGTGAGTACGGAAAGATGGTAATAAATAACTAGAAGTTGCACCAACAAAATACTTAGGGGGAGCCCGGGAGAATTGACCCGCTTCTCACCAAAATACTCATATTTCTTATTGGGTTGAAATATAGCTTTTTCTTGTTGATTTTATATTAAGTCACACTGTTAACCTACATTTTGTCTTAAGAATGAATGGCGTACTTCAAATAATTTAAGTTATATATGAATTTTTTTAAATATAATTTTGGCTACTGTGTCCCACCTGGGTTGGAGACTCATAGGCCTCAGGGTTTCTTCCTATAAATCCTCTAAACCAATCTACACCAGAACTTTTTTTGGGAGTCCAGGATTGTGGAAATGTGGAACTCTTTTTAAATTAATCTTTGCACACTCGCAAGCTAGTTTCTGAGCCTCTTTTCTAGTCAACCCCTAATTCATCTCACTGCAAATCAAAAGATAGTTCACAAGTGCCTTTTATTTTGAGTATATTTGGGAAGTTTTGAACTGGCTTTCCAGTTCATCTATTTAAGTTGATTTTTGTCTATCCCTGAGATAATTTCGCAAAGTATATCTATCTATTGCATACTTCAGAGCAGCATCTATAATAGATTTTCCTTTGTCAATATCATCTAAATAATTTTTTATCACTGATAAATTCAGAATACTCCTGTTTCTTGTTGAATCTTTCGTTTCACACTGGAAGGGCATTTTGGTGGTTCATCAATCTGGAATATAGAAAATATTCTTTAAATAGTTAACTGCGGGAGTGATTACCTTGGGCAAAGTCTCCTTACCACATGTGAATGATGTCTCCCACTCCACATTAATCTGTTGGTCGGAGCGAACGCTTTAATAGTTCGAGACCATTAGTCGCTCGATTAATAACCGAGTTTATTACAAGATTTTTCCGACTATCTCAATATGATTTAAGTACGAATTCTTGATTGAAAAACATCCTCATTTTGTACAAGACTTACATTTGACATAATAGAATTTCTATGTATCTATGTTCCAGAAGAGTTCTGACATTCCTCGTAGTGCTTCTGAATACTTTTGTGGAGGGTATTCATGAGGATTGCATATTGAATAAGCAGAAATTGAGCATTGAAATGGGTCGTTAATGATCAATTTCGTACACATTAAACACATTAAGATCGATGGAAAAAGAAATTATAGCCACTTTCTTGAAAGCTTTACTCTGTTAGTGTTATTAAAATAAATGCACTCTTTATTTCAATAAGCTACTCAGTTGAGTCTATAGATACAAAGCAACAGCAATGAAATGTAAACGAACGGAAAAATCACTTATCAGACGCAAAACCGCGTTATCTTTTTGCACTCTTAAATCTAACAGAAGAACGCAATGGCGTCGCAGGAGAATCACAGGGTGAGCATGTGACATCCTAAAAGTGGGGCCAGCTCTTATTGCATAGAGACATAATAGTCCAGTCAAATAAGACAAAATTTGGCCAAAATCTCGGAATTCGAGATACCCAGCTGTAAAACTGCAAATACTTTTATATTGACTCCTAAAAGTTGTCTCAAAGCCTACATATGGTAGGGTGTGAGCAACTATCAAATTTTGAGGTCGAAGGTCACAAAAATCGGTTTTTTGCGCTTTTTTTGGAAATATCTCATTTTCTATGGGTTTTTTTGTATTTTTAGTTATTATCAATATTGTAGAATACAAAATTATCTACAAGTTTTGTTTGAAAAAAATTCCGATAAGTTTACCGTTTTCGAGATAGAGGGCGGAGAAGTCGTGGTCACAGCATCACTTCAGGTCAACCGGCGCCTCCGGTCGAAAACGCGCAATATACAGTTGATGAACTATCGATTAATCAATTATTATGAATATTTGTCAATTTTTATTGACTATTATATTACTTATCTTATCACTTTCTTCATGCATTGAATCTATATCTATTTAATAATACTGATAACCGTTCACTAAAATTAAAAAATAATTAAGAGAAAAACTCAATAAGATTATTTGTTTTAGTTCTGCTCGCATTGAGTGGCTGTGACACAACTTCTGCGCTTTTTAAAAAGGGAAAAAAATCATTTTTGAAAGTTTTGAGAAACTAACAAATTTGGATGAACTAGCTGCAGCATTTGAGGAAGAAAATTGTTTGGCCCAGAGGTTATTAGAGAGTGGAACTCAAACCTTATTGGCAGTCTATAATGCTCCGCAATCGGTGAAAAGTCTCGATCATCTTCGCAATATGCATTACGTCAAGTCTACAAAGCTTAATAAACCTGTGCAGCTTTCAAATATTTCACCGACAAGTGCAGCTGCTTATCAACATTTCAAACGTGTATATTATCAAGTTCAAACTTGGTTAGGACATGATTTGGAACCCCAAGTATGGGGTTGGGCAATGCGAAATTATTTTCTGGAGCCTATCATGACAATTTTACCACCTGCTCCAGAAAATTTGCTAAATACAATTTTCTGCAACTGCAATGTGGATGCAGGAAATCGGGCTTGCAATGCTCTTCAGCTTGTGGACAATGTAATGAGCAAGCTTGTCTCAATGCTCTACCGTATCAGAGCGACATTGAAGAAGATGGAACCTTTGACCCCAAAATCATGAAAGAACATGGGACAAATGGCGTTAAAGACGATAATGAAGACCAGTTTGAAATTTACGAGCAGCCAGAAGACGACGATGAAGAGGAAGAAGATAATTTAAATTATAAATTGTAGTTTTTGTACCCTTTATTTCATTTTGTACTTTCAATAAAAATAAATTAATTGCATGATTTTGTTTAACAAAAAGATTAGTTCATTATTTATTTGTTTTTTTTCATCATGTAAGAAGTTATTACTATTAATCAGGTTAAAATTCAAATAGAATTCCTATATTTTCATTAACAATTCTCCAATTACATGGGCAGGTAAGTGTTGTTATAAATTGATACTGAATAAAAAGTGGATAGGTTAGAAAAAAATTATAAAATATAACATAATAGTTAATAAAAATTGACAAATATTCATAATAATTGATTTAGCGATAGTTCATCAACTTTATATTGAGCTTTTTCGACCGACGGCGTCGGTTTACCTGAAGTGATGCTGTGACCGCGCGCTCTCCGCCCTCTATCTCGAAAACCGTCCACCTTATCGAGATTTTTTTCAAAAAAAATTTTAGATAACTTTGTATTCTACAATATTGATACTTATTAAAATTAGGAAAAAACTCATAGAAAATGAGATATTTCCAAAAAAAGCGTAAAAAACCGATTTTTGTGACCTTCGACCTCAAAATTCAATAGTTGCTCACACCCTACCATATGTAGGTTTTCAAACAACTTTTAGGGAGTCAATATAAAAGTATTTATAGATTTACAGCTGGGTATCTCAAATTCCGAGGTTAAATGCTTATTTGACTGGACTACAAAGTTCTTATGAGCCAAAGCTATAGTCTCCCCCATGGTAAACTCTTCCGGACTTCCCCGACTGAATCATTTTGAAAAAAGATAACATTTGACTGATATTCCTGATCAACCTTTGAAAATATCAAGAGACCCTTTTGAAGCCCTTTCCTAACCAGCAGCAACCCACTCAGCAATATTGGAATTCAGATTTCAATAATTCCGTATTGCTGTTGAAAAAGGACCGGATTTCTCGGGACACAAAGTCGTCCGGACTAGGGTAGGTACCTTGATATTCGAAGACAAATACCAACTAAATATTCTTCATTCACTTATGTATGAGTATGCAGTATACATAATCATATGAAAACATTAATTCCTTAATAGCGTCAACGAAACATAAGAAATGATAAAAAATTAATTATTTCAAACAAAATCTTATGAAATCTTATGCGATATCGTTTTCACAGCAATATCTTCATAATTCTTGTCGTATATAAATGGCTCATTTATGCAAGTTTCGGGTTTTGTGTCGAAACAACTTTTGGTTCTCACCGAATTTTGCCAACTTCATACTGAAAAATAATATCACTCTTCATATTGTATAGGTATATAACTTATGATAATATAGATACCAAAATATGATTATGATTACAGATTTTTTATTCAAAACATCGATATTTCAGTTTGCAACTCGCGAGTCTTTCATTTATATCGTTAGGAGCAATTCCAACAAAAACAAGGATATAAAATTAAAAAAATTGGTGAAGCGTCTGGGTATATTTCATATTTAATACAAAATGGCAAAAAACTGTCTGTTTCATCTGCTTTTAATATATTGTTGTCAACAACATAAAATACACCACCAAAAAATACTTATTGAATCCTTTTGAAAAAATATAACATTTGACTGATATTCCTGAAAAAATAATCAACCTTTGAAAACATCTAGAGACCCTTTGAAGCCCTCTCCTAACCAGCAGCAACCCACTCAGCAATAATGGAATTCAGATTTCAATGATTCCTTATTGCTGTTGAGAAAGGACCGGATTCTCGGGACACAAAGTCGTCCGGACTAGGGTAGGTACCTTGAGAATTGAAGACAAGAAGGAACACGTTACGCATGTTTTGGATCTAACAAAGTTACAAATCAGTATTAGTTGGGAACTTGGGCCTTTGTGCGTCCCTTCGGAATGTTCGCTTTCCAACCTTCCCGAATTAGGAAAATTCATGTTGTCCCTCATGCTCAAATGGGTTCGGGGATGTTGTTATTCTTGATTGAATTGTTTTGGGGACTTCGATAGCTAGGGACAGTTTTTTTTAAGTTTGTGTATTTGGTATCTCCCTCTGGTCGCTTTCGGGGAACTTCGAAGAATCGTTGTGAATTCAATTTTTTTGTTGTTTGTGTTCACGGACACATTGGAGAGTAGGTATCAGTTAATACTCGTTGAGATTTTTGAAGAAACATAAGGAGTTGCTGAAACTGCTCATTCTGTTCAATGTAAGTCAATTTTAGTTCATGTTGTGTGATTGGTTCTACTCATTCAATTTTATCATTAAATAATAACCGCCATTTTTCTGAGCTATGCATTGATATGAGTCTATCTAAGTTACCGAATCCAAAAGGTCAACACTATCCATCCTTTGAAATGATTCCTCACAAATACTCAGTTTTTATATTTTTTATGGGGGGATCTCCGAAACAAATCAATTTTCTCTTGAATAGGTAGAAAACTGAAAAACAAGAGGTTTGCTATGCACAAAATTATTTTTTTTGTACAATTGTCAGAATAACTTGACTTTTCTTAATCACTATGGATGCGTGAATGACTACTTTTTTCACATTTAAAAAAAGTAAGTTTCTATAGTAACGACACAGAAAGATCACTGGATCTGGATGATTAGAATATTGTATAAAAATCATTTTCTTCAATAATTATATTTCCGACGAAGTAAATTCACTTCCACAGTTGTACAGAAACTGTTGTTTGTATTTCTTGCGTTTAAAATTGGTGTCTTATGGCACATTCGAGTGAATTTTTGGCCCTGACCTGTGATCTCGACACTCTTAGGTGCTATGAAAAAAACACTCATTTTACACACTTAATACAAAAATTACTATCCTAGACGGTATCCGTTCACAAGGTGGAGCATTAAAAAACTTTCTTCTCCAACCATAAAAAAATTTTGACATTTTTGTACTATTTTCAGATGCAAAAGCCATAAATTCCCTTACTGTACAAAATATACTCGTTGTTTAGCAACACTTTTAATCCTAGGATTAAAAACGCTACTTTTAATCCTAGGACTAAAAGTAATTGCATTTGACGTCTACTTGACAATCAATATTCACCAACAATACCAGATATCCATGACTACCGACTTGCTATCGCTGTTTAATTAGTAGGTGTTCAAATTTATTACCAAATCATTAACGATTCTTAAATAAAAACAATTAATTCTGATTTTGACTTGGTGGGAGAAAAAATAGTATATAATATTATATTTTAACGATTTCATCGAACCTACTATTCGCATTACAACCTTCCTCAACAACATGAAATAGTCAAGTGAAGAAATATGAATTGTGGACCTTTTTCAGACTTTCTATTGTCGAATAACTCTCCCTGAAAAATTTTTGATACCTGTTAAATTTTAATTTATTCATCTGATTCGTGTTTCTTATCTGATTTTCATATCTGCCATCAGACAGGGAGAGATAAAACCTTTAGAGATCAGCCTTAACGATACTATCAAATTAACAGAAACATAGCGAGGAATGATTTTTTCATTATATTTGTAATCAATTTATCTTTTCGATTTTTCCTGTTATTTTAAACTGATTTTAAACAAATAAAAGCTAGTTCCAAAGATTCATTCAATCAACAAATATAGCTGAGACATTTGTGAACCAGAAAATCAGAGAAACAGCTCAAAAGCTCCTACTCAGGGCTTCTCTTGAATTTTTAGTTATTTCGTTTAATATAAATGTCGTAATGAAAATCAAATTTGCAATAAGATCACCCTGCACTCATCCATTTTGTGCCAACTCATTAAATTAACTTGTAAGTGAGTTCTTTTCATTGCAAGGACTGATAATGAAATTTTTTTGGATAACATTTTTACATCTCCATCATTATTCATGGCATGTTGATACAGAAAAATGCTCATCAGATTCACAATAAGTTCAGAAGTATTTTCAATTTTCACATCTCTCGTTCGTTATTTCTCATCGCTCTTCTTGGTTCTTCAACATCGCCAAATTTTCAATTCAGTTCTAGACGGGGGAGATATAAGGATCTGAGCTATTATTATTTATTCGGGTTAAAACATCCTAAAGATATTGTCCGATTTCCAATTGCCAATGCCTTCTATTGTTGTAGTCTCCATCATTTAGCCCTCCTTCACTCATTGATTTTCTTATTCCACTAATCCATGTCGTTCTTGGTCTTCCTGTTTTCCGGGGTATCCATCTCATCACTTTCTTTGGTAATCTAAAGGCTACTATTGGGTTTTTTAACATTTCACCATTTTTATGAGTATCGAGGAGTTAGCCCGATGCCTCAACCTCCACCTGGATGGCCAGCGTTTGATTTCAGAGTGTCGTTCTCTTAGGTAAATGCTTCCTCTGCAGCTAATGAACTTTACCTGCCCAGCCTGTTGGTCTTCTAACTACATATATTTTTCACACAAAAATCGCATAATTCATCAGTTATTACAAAAAGTTGGTGCTATAGGATCAAAAGGAATATTTTGTGCGATGTCTGCAAATCTAAACTTGGAATTTCATCTTATTTGGAGTAAATTATGAAGAATATTGACTTGTAATTTTGTAATTTATGTATTTTATATCCAATTCAGGTGGTCTATCAGGAATACTATGTGTATGAGGAGAACGTTTGAGCCGTTTTATCTTATTTTCTGGTATACGGTTCGATATGAAAATACAAAATTTAGGGTTGAATGACATCACCCAATTTTAGTTGTGTTCAGATTATTAATATTATCTTACTACTACTTATAAGTTAATTGCTTTATATTTCATCATCACCAGGCCGGATAATGATGTTGTTTCAAATAACCTGTTTCCTTGTCCATCATTTTTCATTTCAGGTAAGTCTTTGATGCATAAAAATGCTTGTCAGATTCACCATAACTAATGAAATATTTACGTTTACACAACTCTCGTTCTTTTTTTCACATCGCTATTCTGGGTTCTTCGCCATCGCCCAATTTTCAATTTAGCTCGAGACGGGTAGAGATAAGGATCAGAGCAATGTATTTTATATCCAATTCAGGCGGTCATATATCAGGTCAGAGCTGCTGGTTCTTGCTTAACCTGAAGCAGAAGTGGATCGTTTTGTGGATTCCGTTGTGTTTACAATTTTAAGGGTGGGCTGATTGCTAGTTATGCCGGGTTTCCGTATGGATCCTTTATCGCTGCCTATTTGATGAAGAAATTTGAGGAAGGTCTGATGTGAGCTGAGAATAGAAAGTAGGATCTGAATTGTGGATTTTTTTGTTGTAACAAATTATGATCAGGAAAGTTTAGAGAACAATATTGTACAGGGTGTCTGTAAATAATAGTGAGGGGCTTTGGGAGATTATTCCTCGGTTAAAATAAATAGGGGTAGTTCATATAAATTTTTTTCGAAATCGACTTCCCTCCCAAGATACAGTCTTTGGAAGGCGATGACGAGTTGACAGTTTTAAATTTTTTCAGGTGTCCTAAAGAATACTCAGTCATAAAATTATATACAGGGTGTCCCATTACTCGACGTCAACCCGGAACCGGGTGAAAAGGCAAGTAATGCTGGTTGTCAGAAAAATATAAAAAAAATTTAAGTTGCTGTGTAACCTTGAATAATGCTTGTCTAAACTGTAATCAAAATTTTGATACCAGCTGCTCTAGGTTTCATAAAAATAGGGCTTACTTCTCGGAAAAAAAAATCGAATAAGCAATTGCCCAGTTTCAACTGACTGTATTGAAAAAAAAATGTTCTACGTAGGTTTGGCATGTTTTTTCAAAAGTTTGCGCATTTAGTGAGGATTCCAAAATGGTATAATACTTGTTTAATTGTAGCTGACGTAGTTCAAATTTATTTTCGATTGCCTTTGAATACACTTTTTCGTTAACTGCTTCCCAGTAATAGAGTCCAATGGATTCAAGTCCGGTGAACGAGCCGGCCACGAGATTGGACCAGAACGTCTGATCCATCTTCCGGGAAAAAATATTACCAGAAAAAAAAATTTCAGAGAAATTTCTCAGGAAAAATTTTTTCTGGAAAAATTATTTTCTCTGGAAATTTTTTTTTTCTAATAACATTTTTTCCCGGAAGTTGGATCGGACTTTCTGGTCCAATCTCGTGGCCGGCCGTTCACCGGACTTGAATCCATTGGACTCTATTACTGGGAAGCAGTTAACGAAAAGTGTATTCAAAGGCAATCGAAAATAAATTTGAACTACAATTAAACAAGTATTATACCATTTTGGAATCCTCACTAAATGCGCCAACTTTTGAAAAAACATGCCAAACCTACGTAGTACATTTTTTTTTTTCAATACAGTCAGTTGAAACTAGGCAATTGTTTATTTCGAATTTTTTTTCTGAGAAGTAAGCCCTATTTTTATAAAACCTAGATCAGCTGGTATCAAAATTTTGATTACAGTTTAGACAAGCATTATTCAAGGTTACACAGCAAAGAAAAAAGTTGGAAAAAAGTTGATATTTGTGGCAACAGGAGCGAAAAGACTGTCACAGGGTGTGGAATTTTGCGTGTTTTTTTAAATGCGCATTATTTTAAAATCATGCAACTTAGATTTTTTTATATATTTTTCTGATAACCAGCATTACTTGCCTTTTCATCCGGTTCCGGGTTGACGTCGAGTAATGGGACACCCTGTATAATATGATTCATTTAGTGGACGTGACACAATTTTTTTGGTCCCGTAACATTATTATTAGATGTTGAAAATAACAACCCCTTATGTTTTTCTTCAGAAATTGTTTTCGTGGAATAAATTTTCGAAAAATAAAATTTTTTATGGTGTCCCATTCAATTCTGAACAAAAAAAGTTTTTGGCAAAATTTAGATACAGTCGATACTTTTTTCGGAAAAAAAATAACAAGCAGTTTTGATCACTGTTCATTCCATTTTATCGTATGTTCCATAAAATGAATATTCTGAGATATTGTTTATGCTTAAAATTGGTTTTGTCATTTATGTTCATTAATCGAAGGAAAGTTCTATTTGTTAAATTAGAATATTATGGATATAATGTTCTTCCGGAAATTACTAATTAAACCTTCACAAAGATTAAAAGACATCTTTATCTCCGGTCATAGACATACACTATCTTAGAATATTCATTCTATGGAACATTTATACGATGAAATGAAATGAACAGTGATCATAGCGACTAGTGAGTTTTAGGATGTATCGACTGTATCGAAATTTTGCAAAAGACTTTTTTTCTCCAGAATTGAATGGAAAACCATAACGACCATAAGGGAATTTTCATTTTTTGAAAATTTAACTCCCGAAAACCATTTTTCAACGAAAAAATTTCCAATCACTAGGTAATAATAAGGTTATGAGATCTAAAAAAATTGTGTGAGTAACGACAACTCATATTATGTAAAGTTTCATGACTCAGTGTCTTAAAATGCCTCGAAAAAAATGTAAAACTGTCAACAAGTCATCGCCTTCCAAAGGCCGTATCTTGGAAGGGGGGTCGATTCCGAAAGAAATTTATATAAACAACCCCTGTTTATTTTCGTCGAGGTATCATCTCACAAAGTCTCTCGCATTTGTTTACAGACGCAAATGTTTCGTTTTCCGAAATACTAGGTATTGAAGGAATTCTTGTTCTGGAAATATAGGAGGCCGTGTATTAATAAGGATTATTTTATTTGTATTCTTATTCAAGGTGGATGTATAGGTATATAAGTGAGTACTTGGTAATGTGTTAACGAAAGAAAATATGCGTTAGGACGTTCGTTTTTCCACACTTAGACGAAATTTCAATGTCACAGTGATGTTAATTTTTTTGTGGAATGATTGAGTGGATTGCTTTATGACTATGATGAATTGTCCAATAAGTTTTGCGGTTTGGTAAGAGTATTTACTCGCCTAATTTTCTTCTTTTTATGTTTGTACACTCTTCATATAAACATATGTGAAGTTCAATTTCAATTTGTCTATGCATTCTTCGTTTGAGAGCCTTTGAGTATCAAATGGAATTCCACATTCGAAAATATCAAGTATCGTCCTGTGGATTTTATTCTGGAAGGTTTAAAAGCAGAGAAATCTTAAACGCCTCTTCGCTTCAGAGAAGTTCATTAGAATGATAGATTGCAGATTGGTCGTACAAGCGTGAAGACGCCCGAAAATAGCAATAACATCAGAAGTCGTAAAAAATACAGGATATCATATTGGAAAATCATAAGGAGTTTCAGTAAAAAAAATATTGAATTGGCATGATTGCTCAATATTTTGACGTGGAACAAAGTTACATCAAACTGTCATCATTCTTTCATGTACAATCATTATGTGAAAACTGAGTTCCTAAGGTCCTGAACCTAAAGTGACTCTATCATGGGTGTTGGGCATTGTGGTGTTAAAGGAAATGAAAAAACTGATGAACCCACAAAAAGTGCAACAAGGCTAACCCGAATCTTTTTGTGGGCTTGGAAACGAATAATGTAAGGCACAATAATCCTCTGGAAGAACACTCCTGGACTAACTCAAGCCAAAATTGAACTTTTCAATATCACGAAATACTCTAATTTCTCGATAAATGGGTAATTTTTAAATTATCGAATTTCAATTTGACTTTCAGCATAGATAGCAACTAAAATATGAAAATGATTTTTTTCTGAATAATCCGAAATTTTCACTGTTTTGGGAAATTTTTTTCAAAACTCAAGACAAGTTTGACAGCTTTCAACGAACTCCTGGTGACCAAGTCCTAAGGTTCACATTTATTTCTGAAGCAGCTTCCCTGAAAAGAGATGTTTTTCGAAAATATTAATAATGAAGTAAAGTACGCATTGATGCGGAGTTTATGAAAAGCACTGTACCGGGTTTTTCACTATAATTTGACCCCCACTTTAACTTTGTTACTAAAGGAGATACAAAAAAATGTTTCGTATGAAAGTTTCAGGAAATCAACTGAGGTTTTTTGATATAAGTTCAGAAACTGAAATATATACAGGGTGGCCAACATATTGATGGCAACTTCATTTTTTCAAATGGAACACCCTGTATATTTTTCCATGTTTGGTTAGCTCTTTTTCCCCTGATTTCGAATATGTACCATATGTTGGTCTATCTCTTTTATTCTGAGAACCACAGAGTGTTAAATTTTAAGAACTACCTGCCAAGATCTATAATCATTTTACAAGTGGCAGAGTGCGTTTACTGAAAATGCTTATTTTGGAGTTATAATAACGTCAATGGAAAGATATACAGGGTGAACATCAACATTGAATGCAACTATATTTTTTCAAATGGGACACTGTCTCTTCAATTTTCATAGTTTCAAAGTTTTGAAATGATGACACCGAATAAAAAAAAATGTAAAATACCTACGAAATTTTTTATATCCAACCAATCTACTTAAAGTTTATTTTAAAATGAATACTTAACAATTACCTAACCAATGAAAAATGATAAACTATGGTAGTACGGTAAGAATAACATCAACTAAAGAAATTGCTCAAAATGACCACCTTCATTCAATACACATAGTTCATATAGTTGTCTCAATATGTTTAGACTATTTTTTATAGCATTATTATGGCTCCGATTCAAGTCAGAAATTAAAGCTTCAAAATTTGTTTCTAATCATTACAATATTTCCATTATTCTTTGTGCGTTGACGGGTTATGGGTTTAATATTGGTTGATTTTATATCATTAAATTATTCTCCGCTTTCATTGATTGTCATTATTGCTGGAGTAATTCTTTTCCTTCAGGAACGGCTATAAAAAACGTGTCCAACGGTGTTAAATCGGGACTATTTGGTGGCCATAAAATGGGTGCGATATTACCAATCCAAAGATCAAATTGGCCACTTAATTATTCACGAACTTCCAAAACGCTATGCCAGATGGTTTTTAAAATTTGAAACTCAGTGGTGCTCAGAATAAGAAAGATAGACCAACATATGTTACATATTCGAAATCAGGGAAAAAGAGCTAACCAAATATGGAAAAATACACGGGGTGTTCCATTTGAAAAAATGAAGTTGCCATCAATAGATTGGTCACCCTGTATATATTTCAGTTTCTGGACTAATATCAAAAAACCTCAGTTGATTTCGTGAAACTTTTGTATGAAACATTTCTTTGTATCTCCTTCAGAAACAAAGTTAAAAGGGGGGTCAAATTATAGTGAAAAACCCGGTACATATGAGTCTTTCTATAAGAGTATCAAAACATCTTAAAAATACTTTGAAATACTATAATCATCACACTCATTTAACAGATACTATTCTATCTCATTAACACATATTCTAGCTCGTTTCTCTCAAGTATAACTCTCTCATTATCCGATTATAATCGAACACATAACAATCATTCGTTCGTAGTTCCGCATGTTGTACAGCCGAAATTTCGTTCCAATTACGTTAATACGCATTCGTTGTGAATAACCAATGAAATTATTCAACCTATCATGTTATTCGTTTCGTCGAAACCATATTAATATGGGATAATAATTGCTTGATTTCCAAACACCTACGCGAATTTGGAACGAGGTACAATAATTCAAAACGAGTTACAATTCGCATGGTCCATTTTGATATGATTTGCACAAAGTTCATTCGTTACTCCATGCCGTATAAGCTTTGGACTGTATGGCAGTAATGGTTTGTTTCAATTCGGGATGATTATTGTATTATTTTGTGCTAGTCAATTATCGAAATTATTTTGGCTTGAGGCGGTCTCCACGAGGCAATGAATTATAATTGGAAATCATTTTCCGAAGACCTAAAAATGAAAACTCTGTTTAACGTGTACGGAATGTATCAATAATGACTGATTTAAATTCATGATTTCTTCTATTTTACAGTAGGTACAATTAAATGCAATTGTAGGCAACATAAAGTCTTAAGAAGCGATACTAGTTAAGCTACAACTCTACTGAATCCTAGAAACAAAGAAGTATATTTTATGTCGGCTAAATCTCTCATGTTGAATGAAAATGTATTTCAATCAATAATTTATACCGAATTCGTAAAGAAGTCGACTAAAGAATCTATAGAACACCTGATAAATAATTGTCCAATATTTAAATTTCAGGATGGTTTAAGGGCTATACATGAAGTAACAGAGTCGTTTTTTAAATTGGGTGGTAAATTTCAAATCGATTTAATAGAGTTTCAATAGTTTGATTTTTCTATTACTTTTTTCTGCTTCGATTTTTTTTTCTGTTTCAGATTCATTCAGTATTCCAAAGGCATCTGGGAGAGAGTTTATCGGTTGGAATGAATAAAGAAGATATCCTTCAATATTTCGAATAGTTTTTTAAGTGCTATTTTTGTTGGAACGGCGAGACAGGGTTTTTTGTACTGAGGTTTTTTCCCTGAGCTCTGGTATCATACGAAAAAATAGTATGGTACCCCGTTTTTGCACTAACCTCAGTTAGGGATTTTAATTTTTGTTTTATGTATTGTATTATGTTAGCTCTCAATTTCAAAAGAATATATATATATATATATATAATCGAGGTGAGATACTAGTCGTCAGGAGATATCAAAGAGGTTAAGGGTGTTTCGACTATTGGGCAGTCAGTTAAAGTCAATTTGTATTAACAGCTCTATATTTCGTCCGAACTTGTGGACTTCTTCAGGAGCATACTGTAAAAAATAATGAGAACTTTACCTTATATTCTAATGTACATATATCCAGTGGACTTACAATACTAAGACATAAACAGGGGCACAGCTTCAAAGGACAGGCACAAACGCTGAAAATAGTCAATCCATGTTGTTGTCATAATAAAAATTGAAAGAGATATTGTGCAACGTTGATTTCTTTCTTGAAACTTCGTAATTTTCTTGACATTGACAATAGCGTCGACATAATAAAATGACGTTGCTGACGCGACGAACACAGAACAGGAACATAGATACATATGACATAGTTTTGTTCTTCTTGACATGGAAGATTTTGTTTTTTAATTTTTAATTTTTACTTCAAAAAACCACCTTTTTATGTGGGAACATTCACTCTATGAGGTCTTGCGGGTTTTGCTTATATTGATCACACCTTAGGAGAAAACTGTATATACTGCTGGGACCGTTTGTATCTGACTTCGTATTCATTGTGTTATTCTGTTGAATGTGGCACATCTCGAGGAATAAACGTTTGCTGTAATTGTCTTCTTGTTCCAGTACCATTACATTTTCAAAATCGACGTTGTGACCTGTGTTCCTAATGTGTTGGCCCAATGCACATCGGTCGGGGCGAATGGTGGAATCGCTCTTGTGCAGGGAAATTCTTTTTGCCAGGGATTGCGAGGTCTGGCCTATGTATACCTGGGGGCAATGTTTGCATTTAATCTGGTAGACTACGTCTCGTTTAAACGAGTTATTTAGCTTTTTCTTTTGTGTTGCTGAAAAGCGATTTGGTGGCTACCAAGGTGTATCTTGCAACTTTAATGTTTATGTATTTTTGAACATTTTTGTCAGCTCGAACGTCAACTCTTTTATGTATGGTAACTTTGCGAAGGTGATTCGGTCTTGAATGTTTCATCGTTGTTTCTATTTTCAGGTGTCATGGTCAGCGCTGGAGGGCGTGTTGTGCTGTATAACAGTTTCTTAAGTAGTTGATTTGAGTACCATTGTCTCTCATGAGTTGGAATAGCCTTCTTAGTGCTTCTTTTGTTAATGTGGGATGTGTGATGTCTTCGATTCTTTTCTTTAGGCCTAGGATGGTGTTCACTTTTATTTTGATGTTGTGGTATGACGACGCATTGATATACCTGCCAGAACTGCTTGGCTTCTGGTACCAGTCCAATTTTATAGTATTATCTTCTTGCCTGATCAGTTTGGTATCTAGAAAAGGCACGCTTCTATTTGATTCTCTTTCTATTGTGAATTGTATGTGGTCGTCAAAGTTGTTGAATATCTCCAAAACTCCGTTTCGCGTGGTCACCGGGCATGGATATTACCAAGTCGTCAACATATTGGTAAAGGAATGATGGTGTGAAGGAAAGCCTCCTAATCTGTGTCTTAATTAGGGTTGACGTTCGAGCTGACAAAAATGTTCAAAAAATACATAAACATTAAAGTTGCAAGATACACCTTGGTAGCCACCAAATCGCTTTTCAGCAACACAAAAGAAAAGCTAAAAACTCGTTTAAACGAGACGTAGTCTACCAGATTAAATGCAAACATTGCCCCCAGGTATACATAGGCCCAGACCTCGCAATCCCTGGCAAAAGAATTTCCCTGCACAAGAGCGATTCCACCATTCGCCCCGACCGATGTGCATTGGGCCAACACATTAGGAACACAGGTCACAACGTCGATTTTGAAAATGTAATGGTACTGGAACAAGAAGACAATTACAGCAAACGTTTATTCCTCGAGATGTGCCACATTCAACAGAATAACACAATGAATACGAAGTCAGATACAAACGGTCTCAGCAGTATATACAGTTTTCTCCTAAGTGTGTGATCAATATAAGCAAAACCCGCAAGACCTCATAGAGTGAATGTTCCCACATAAAAGGTGGTTTTTGAAGTAAAAATTAAAAAATTAAAAAACAAAATCTTCCATGTCAAGAAGAACAAAACTATGTCATATGTATCTATGTTCCTGTTCTCTGTGTTCGTCGCGTCAGCAACGTCATTTTATTATGTCGACGCTATTGTCAATGTCAAGAAAATTACGAAGTTTTAAGAAAGAAATCAACGTTGCACAATATCTCTTTCAATTTTTTATATGACAAAAAACTGGATTGACTATTTCAGCGTTTGTGCCTGTCCTTTGAAGCTGTGCCCCTGTTTATGTCTTAGTATTGTAAGTCCACTGTGATATATGTACATTAGAATATAAGGTAAAGTTCTCATTATTTTTTACAGTATGCTCCTGAAGAAGTCCACAAAGTTCGGACGAAATATAGAGCTGTTAATACAAATTGACTTTAACTGACTGCCCAATAGTCGAAACACCTTAACCTCTTTGATATATATATATATATCACTCATGAATCGAGTATTACGTCAGCCTGATACATCAAATAACTAGATGCGAGTACTGCAGGTTTCCTATCATAATACTTGAATTAAGCCACTCCTAACGTTAAGAAAGAGACGAAGCTACAATATTGAAATCAGACAACTGGATTCAGGCCAGTCCGTTGCACGTAAATACCTAAAGCCTGACACATCGAATAATAGGCCAAGCAATAGAGATATTTCCTTGACAAAAATACTACCTGGAAGCCACCTGTGCCATCCGAGCAGGACAGTCCGTAGTTTATTCCCACCATGTTTTAAACACGAAAATGCCATTTTTTTATTTGTTATTAACCAAAAACAACTAAAATACGCGTTCTTTTAGTTTTTTTCGTTGCAAAATGGAAACTATTGATGCAGTGATAACGTTGCAATGGGATGAATTGTAGAGAATTACATTGTGAAGAGAATGATGGGTCAAACGATCCGATCGAATAATTAAAACTGGAGAAAAGCGGAAAAAAACCGGAAAATTGCGTGTTTTTTTTTAACTCATAACTCTGCCATTTTGCGATATTAAGAACTGAAACTTCACACGATAGTAGCTATTGACGTGCAATTCATGTGTGCCAAAATTGGATTCGGTCGGATAAATAGTTTCACATAATTCCCATTTGAATTTTTTTTTGATATATTTTCGAGGAGAGCTGAATGCGTTGAGGTCGTCCTATTGAAATTAAAAATATTGATTTGGAAAGAAGACGTGATCAGTAACAAAACGTCTTTTCTGATTTTGCAATAAATCCGTTTAAGTGTGTTAAAAACTAGTGAGAACATGAGGGAAAACGACCGACCAGCGAGAGTGGTCGAGTGGTGAGGGAATGAGCGAATCGAGGGGAAACGCCGCGGAAGCCAACGGTCGCCGAGTTTAAGAATTGTTGCGCGGGCAGCGCACCAAATTTTGTACACATATACGTTTCCCCTCGATTCGCTTATTTCCTCTCCACTCGACCGCTCTCGCTCGGTCGGCCGTTTTCCCTCATGTTCTCATAGTTTTTAACACACTTAAACGCGTTTTATTGAAAAATCAGAATAGACGTTTTGTTACTGATCACGTCTTCTTTCCAAATCAATTTTTTAATTTCAATCGGACGCCCTCAAACGCATCCAGCTCTCCGCGAAAATATGTCAAAAAAAAATCAAATGGGAATTATGTGAAAAATAATAATCCGACCGAATCCAATTTTGGCACACATGAATTGCACGTCAATGGCTACTATCGTGTGAAGTTTCAGTTCTTAATATTGCAAAATGGCAGAGTTGTTATGAGTTAAAGAAAAAACACGCAAATTTCCGTTTTTTCCGCTTTTCTCCAGTTTTAATTATACGATCGGATCGTTGACCCATCATTCTCTTCACAATGTAATTCTCTACAATTCATCCCAACGTTATCACTGCATCAATAGTTTAAATTTTGCAACGAAAAAACTAAAAAGAACGCGTATTTTTGTTGTTTTCTGTTAATAACAAATAAAAAATGGCATTTTCGTGTTTAAAACATGGTGGGAATAAACTACGGACTGTCCTGCACAGAATGGCACAGGTGGCGTCCAGGTAGGTAGTATTTTTGTCAAAAAA